>JANHFL010001470.1:0-13552 GCA_032468155.1 Oxyrhabdium leporinum
TCTGTCTGTCTGTCTGTCTGTCTATCTATCTATCTATCTATCTATCTATCTATCTATCTATCTATCTATCTATCATCCATCATCGATCCATCCATCCATCTTTGACTCCTGATGACTACCTAGATAAGTCCCTGCAGTTTTGTTGGCAAGGGTTTTCAGAAGTGGTTTGCCTCCTTCCTAATGACATGCCTGAGGCAGGACAAGAACTCATGGCCTCCCAGCATCTAGCCTGGTGCCTTAACCACCAGAATGGGATAACTTGCCACAGCCAACTTGCTGCAGCCAACTCACCTTGGCCAACTCACCTTGGCCAACTTGCAACATGACAATTCAACCATTCCATTTAAATATTTAAAATAATTTTAAAAGTTATTTTAATTTTTGTCATTCACATTTCATTTTGTCCTTCCTTTTGCATCCTTCCTTTAATGATTCTATTCCACTATATAGGACCGGCACGGGCACTGTCACTTATGGGTAAAATAAGCTAAGAGTACTGAACAAATAAAGAATGTTATCAGTGTAATAGATTTATTGTAACAGAACAGATCATTTGTTATCCTAAAACAATTTATAAGCTTAAAATCTAAGGTCATGTGGTCTTTGGCTTAATTTCAAAAAAATTTTGAGAGGAAACCAGAGTGAATTGTCTCCTCTTTGGCAAACTGCTGCCTAAGGGAAAATAATGAAGGAGAAAAATAATTACAGCCTAGTCACTTTCAGCTCAAGTTCTGCCCACTATTGATTTTAGCCCTCTCCACATTTGGAATAAGTCCCCAACAGGTTATGCTCACCTAGATTGTGAGATTATCATCAAATCTTATTTAGTTAAACAAAAGCAAATGCTGGGCCACTATAGATTATCAAAGGAATATAACATGTTGATTACAGAAGAGCTTTCTGATATGCAGAAATGGGAGAATCCTTTAGCTAGAGACCTTTGGTAGAAGATGAGCATGTTACAGCTACACACAGTAATTCTCTTCCATTTAGTTGGTAAAGAATATCACCCACCTTTTGAAGGAACACTAGAGGACAGTATATGCTTACGAATGCAAGTTTTTCCTTCCTTTCTCTACTGCACTCAGAATATGGTGATGTTTTATTACAGAAGGTTTTTTTAAATTCCTAACTTTACTCAACAACACTACTCTTGTTTATACTACATTTGTACTATACTTTTAAGGTATTGATCTTGCCTTTTTGTTTCTTGCCTTTATATTTAATATTTTTGATAGTTTTTATAATTATGATTTTAATCATAAGTTGCCCAGAGTTGCTTTTCAGAGTGAGATAAGTGGCATATAAATTTAAGTAACTAAATAAGCAAGTAAGTACCATCTCTATGGATTAGATGGCATGAAAACTATTCTGCAGCTTGGAGAATTCCAGTGGTGTTACTTGAAGGATAAATTAATGTTCTGAGTCATTTTTCTGGAAACCAGGGTTAGAAATTGAGAAAAATTCAGGATTTTGCTAGCACTTTTTATAAATAAGACATGTTATTAACTAGTATAAGCTTTCATGAGCTGCTTTCATGAAACCTTACTCTTTTAACAAAATGTGTTATAGTCAGAAAAAGGTGTTAGAATCTTTCTGTGTGTGTGTCCCATCCCCCCAGATAGATTAACACAGCTCTTTTCCAAGAAAATCAAAAGAGTAGTTTGGAAGTAATAATTGTGTGCATCTGTGAGAGTGTATGGGTGGGGGAAAATGGCATTTCTTTGATCAATGTCCCAGCTGTGCTAAATACGTAATAAAGAGCCATGCACATAGCTAGGATTTTTGGAGTTGCTCTTTACATTGAACTGTGTGTAATTTATGAATGACCTTGAGTGTTTGGTTGCGATAACCGAAAGGATGAGCAGACAAACCTTCCATTGGCTAGGAAAGCCAAAAAGCAATACGCTCTGTCTGATTTACAATAAGAGAGTATTTCTACCATAAATTATGTCTTGAATCTAAAAGCTATCCCTAGATACTCAAATGTCTTTCTAGAAACACACAAAGCAGCAGTTTGATAGCCTTATATGGCAGTGATGGAGATTTACTGCTTTCTCACAGAGTTCTATTTTATACAAGTAAGATTGTATTTGCGCACATACCTTGACTACACACCTTCTATTTTAATAAAGTAGGGCTGGTTTCAGGTCTTGAAATCAGTGAAGCAGATGTTCTCCTTAGGTCTGGGTTTAGTCTCCTTATCACTGTCATAGCAGTGGACTCACTTGCTTTCCTCTTTGGGTCCATAGGAACCAGCCCTGCTTGGTAGAGAATATAACTTCTCATTGTTTTATTATTGAGGGAGGGAGGGAGAGAGGGAGGAAGTAAGTGTTGGAAGAAATATCCTTCTGGGTTCTGTTCCAAGTGGGGAAAAAGGCACTGGAAACATGGTGACTGCTTGGAAAGATGGTTTAATGATGGACAGCAGGACTACATGGTTTTGATGAATAGGATCACATGCCTTGGACATCTTGAGTGAAGAAAAAAAGGGGGAAAGATGCTGAGAGTCCCTTGGTTTTATATCTTTTCTGGCTTTGAACTTCCTGGGGCACAGGAAAAGTATCCTGTTTGGCTGCTGTCAGAGGTCATAGCTAGCTTTTAGGTTGTCTGTGTGCTGAGTTTGGTTGAATCTTGCTGGGTGATGCAAGGAAGGGCAATTAAATGGCTTTGCCTGAAGGAGGTAGATCTTTGTTATGTAGAATAGACTGGCTCAGGCCTTAATGGCCCATTAACCAAGGGGTAGGGCGGGGCTGAGTTTCTGCCTCTCTGAGTTTCTACTTCTCTTTAGGGGAAACATACTGCCTTTTTAGTATATCCTAAAATATTTCATTTTTCTAGGAGAAGGGTGGGTTTTAACTTCCAACAATACCATGAAACTGCATTCTCTCTTAGGAGTCTGTTGTCTATAGTATTCCATGTTTCATCTCTTGGAGTTCTGTTATACCACATCAGAAGATAAAAGAGCCTACAGGAATACATTGCTTTACCTCAAGATAGGGCTGCTTTTCCTTACTCCACAGATTCATTTCACAAATAAGAGCTTCTTTGCATGGAGAAATCCAAAATGGCCCCTTTCAAAGAATCTACAGACTCCTATTCTCTACCAATAATCACACATCACCTGAAATATTTTGGATTAGAACAAAGACAAGCTCTTTAACCTTAACTTTATGCTAGTAATTAACATGTTTGATGCAGGTATGAAAAATATTGTGATCTATGGAACAGCTGAAGATTAAAAAATGGTAAAAAAGAAATGCAGCAGAGGGAAAAAATACTTCATTAAAACTAACCCTCATGTTTAGTCTACCTAAGCAAAGAGTCAGAATTTATTTATGTATTCCTTGCTTATTTCCTTGCTTGCTATTGGGCATATTATAGAACAGGTTGTTAGTGACCCAGAGAAGCTTCTTCATTCACAAGATGTCTGCTAATTTTCAAAGGATCAACTTATCCAACATTTCCTGCTATTTATTTATTTATATTTCTTATTTCTAAATCATCCATCTCCCTCAAGAATGTATACTTTTGGTTTGAGGGGGGAGCAGGCAGGTAAGCATTTCTTTCCAAACTCATCCTGGGCTATTTCTGCTGATACCCATCATTTTTATTTTCTATGAAAGCTTAATGAGATCCAGAAACACTATTGGAAATGAATATAAAGTTGGAATCTATTTGCTCATTCATTAATGCTCTCTCTCTCTGTCTCTCTCTGTCTGTCTCTCTCTCTCTCTCTCTGTCTCTCTCTCTCTCTGAATCTGCATCCTGAGCACATGATTTCTCCAGCCACCAAGAAGATTATGCATGCAAAATTATTCATGCCTTTTTTTGCTACAATCTTGAAAGAATTCATTTTTTTGCACTCCAGTCACCAGAACTGTGTAAAAAAAAATTGGTTAAGGGATAGAGTATAAACATATCGGATGAAATCTGTGAATCAAATCAACTTTCCAAATTGAATGAACAAACATTTTATTATCACGCAAGACCAGATCATGAAAGTTAAAACAATCTGAGAATACAGAAAAACCTTGTTAATGAAGTGAATAATAATTCTCTTGTCAGGTCTGAACATATCAAATCCTTATGACTTGACTCTGTAATTTAACAGTTGTATAGGAGATTTAAGGATGCTTATCTTTTGGGGAAAGCTTTAAATGCCATTGGTTTCCAAATCAGATTGTTGGTTGGCTATCTCCAAATCAATCCATTATCTTTGGCTCAGGCATACTGTGGGGGTGAATGTACCTCTGTGTGACATTTAAGTTGTATTCATTACAAGCCTATGAGATGCCTCCCCATATCCAAGCATATGAACTGTGTGTAAAATGCCCTTGTAATAAAACATTCAGAGAAAGCTGAACTGATCCTGACTAGTGACAGAGAGAAGACTCAGTTAGAAACCTGTGGCCCAGTCAACCAAACTGCTTCTATTCACTGACCATATCTCAAAGATAGCATGGCTGGTATGGTGACAATGCAGCGAAATATATATAATAATAAGGTCGCATAGATGGGTTTACCCAGTCTCCAAAGTCTGCCTTTTTCCTTCATCTTGTCTTTACAATCTTGGCCAAAGTTAAATAAGTTCTGATTCTGCTTTTGATCAGGGCTGCTTAACTGTTTATTGATTGCATGCTAAATGAAATTAGTATCTTTAAAGTGGTTTGATTGCTTTAGCGGAGCCATTTGGGCCAGAACAATAGAAAGTCTCTTTTCTGAATTGAGTGTATGTTCAATCATTCAACTCTTCAGAAATCTGAATGAAATAACTTTAGAGAAATACACCTTTAAGTAAAAGTTCCAAACAGATCTGACTCAATTTACATGGCAAAACCAGCTATGTGCCCTATTGATGTTTGGGTTTTCTTTCTTGCCATTGGAAGAGATATAATAACCATTTTTCAGTGCTATTCCATGTTCTTTTGTATTTCAGACAGATGTATTTACCTATGCCCTCTGTGATTTCAGCTGCACACAGGGAATCTATTTGATTGGCTCAGGAAAATCATGAGAATTTTGTCTCTGGTCATATTTTTTGCCATTATATTACAAGTATTACTGTGATGGCACTGAAAAAAAACCCATTCAGATCGCTGGATTAAATGTCACTTCTTTTCCTCAATTAAATACAGTTGAGGAAAAGAAGAAGAAAAAATGGGACCAAGAAAAGCATTCTCTAAGGCTAAGCAAAACAAACTGCACGTAGAGTTGTAATGAGTTCTAGAAATTGCAGGAATCCGAGGGATAGTTTGACATTTATAAAAGTAAATAGAAAAGAAGGCATGAAATATTGATACTGTCTTTACTGAGAACAGCTTTCCTGATGGTGACAGTAGAGCAGAATATAAGAGAGGAACCAAGAGAGGAAAATTCCTTGCCTCCAGTTTATCATCTTTGCAGAGCTCATTAAGAGCCCACACAATCTTACCTAGAAAGGTAAAGGTTTCCCTGCCAGTAATGTTTGACCCTGTGTGGGAGGTGCTCATTTCTGTTTCTTTGGCTGAGGGAGTCAGTGTTGTCTGAAGACAATTTCGGTGGTCATGTGGCCAAGCATGGCTATATAGCAAAGGCACATGGAATAGTGTTACCTTCCCACCAAAGTGGTACCTATTAATTTGCTTGCATGGACAGGAGCTGGGGCAAGTAATGGAGCTCACCCCATTGCATGGAGCACGGATCTTGAACCCAGGCTGTCGGCTGACAAGCTCAGTGTCTTTAACGGCTGAGCCATCACTCCCCCTCATTCTTTCACACTGCATTCCAAAGGGAGAGCCATGGAGAAAAACACATTAGTCTTCCTGGCCTCATCTTTTAAAATAAAATTTCATCACACTTTTAAAACACTGCAATTAGTTTAGTTATGATTTTTTTATATGATATATAAATTTAATAAAAAATAAAATCCTTAAAAACAAAAAGCCTTAGCAATAAAAGAAACCTTTGAAAGAAACAAGAACTGCTGGCTTCAATTTAAGCTGAATGCACTATAAGAGTGTACTGTCAGGAGCAATCTGTTGATTGTAAACGTTACCTTATTTCTTATAATTACAGACAGGGCAATAGTGTAATTGAGAACAAACCTGCCTATACTGTCTATTGTAGCTCAAGAAGAATGGGAAAAAGCAACACCACCACCCCAAATCATATTAATACATTGTGTAACTAATTCTCTATGCTTCATTTGATACTTCACTTTTAATATTTCACTTCAGGCAACTCTAGGGTTATTTCTTCCCTGGCTTGCAATCCTTTGGTTGTCATTTTCAACTTGTTCCTACCACAACATGACCCAGGGAATTTTACACTGCATTTCAATGTCATCTCTAAAAGGTGAAATAACTGGTGGGGGTGGGGGTGGGGGTATCAATATTTGGGAAATGAAATGATTCCTCCTTTAAAATTACGTGGTTAAAAACAGGAGTCTCAAAATTGTGCAACTTTTAGCCTTGTGGACTTCAATTCCCAGAATTCTTCAGTCAGCCATGCTGCTTGGGGAATTCTGGGTGTTGAAGTCCGCAGGTCTTAAAGTTGTCAAGTTTGGAGATCCCTGGTTAAGAAGGCAGTATATTACATTACATTAGCTGTCATTCCCTTCAGTGCTGAAGATTTTTTTTAACCATGTTTGTCCAGGGCTATGTATTTATTTAGTCATTATTTATTTATTTATCAATTGGAGACCATGTCTACCCTATATAACTATGCACTTGGTCATTACAGGATATCTTTTCCTTTCTGTTGCACCTCACTCATTCCAAGCTGAAAATGCTATATTTTATTATTAGGGAATTGCAATTTCCCAGTGAGCTAATATTTCCATTGCGCTAATGAATGCTGCAGGAAATAGAGTTGTACATATGTCAGAGGCACACAATTTCCACCTCTGGCTATGCCATTTTCTAAATATTTGTAGTTTATATTTGTATTGATACTGAAATGCACAGTCAAGTTAAAATCCTGCCAATGATTCCCCGGCATCTTTCAAGTTGAATATTTTTAAAAAAGGGTATATATACAATCAATAAACCAATTAAAAGAGCAATTGTAACAAACTATAATACTCAAACAAATACAAATCAAACAAGGAGTCAATAAGAGCTGGCTCTGGTTCAGCGGCTAAAAGCTTTCCTGAACAGAAAGAAAATCACTGACTTTCTAATGCAGTTTTCTCTGATCTGAACTGTTGAAAATTCTTCCAAATGCCCAGACTTTCTTTTAAAGTCCGTTTATGAAAACAATCACAATATTTGGGGGTGGGGGTGGCAAACACTGTTTTACTGATAGGCAATTACTAAAAATATTTCTTTTATTAAGAATTTTATTTATTAAGAAATAATTTTATTAAGTTTATATGGCTGCACAACACACTAGTGGTGATTCCAGGAAACTTACAGAAATAAACCCCCCAGGCAAAACCCAATAAACCCCTGTATTTCTGGTGTCAATAATCAAACCACTTGATTTTCTTCATATCACCCTAAGATCCCCAAGCTTTTGAAAGCATGTCAAGCCAAACTTAGCCAATATTATTTCCTCAGGGATGATGTTCCAGAGGGAGGGAGCTATCATGGAGCTATCCTTGGTCTCATTGGATGCACCTTCTTAAAATGGACCTGTAACATTCCCTGCTTCCCCATTCTGGTCACAGATGTATCTAGGGGGAAAATGGTCCTTCAAATGATCTGACCCCCATCCCAAATCCTCTCAGTACCTGAATTAATTAACAAGTGACATTCAACTTGTTTAAAGAAATCTGTATTAATATAACATTTAAAAGTAACAAGAGAGAAGTCATTGAGATTATCAAGAGCCATGCAAACAGAAACATGGTGGGATTCAAGGAAGAAGAGGATCAAGAAGGAGAAGCAAGATATCCACACAGCATCTCTTCAGACAAAGTGAAATCCAGCATCAAGATCTGCAGGTTTTTTTCAGAATCACTAAAGCAGCATTGCTGTGGCAAGCTTTGGCCCTTTGAGACATTCAACCCATGCCACCACACAGGTAGAAAAGAGATATGACTTGTGATACTGTTTTTGTCAGTCCAACCTCCCCTACAGATGCCACTGAGTGAATTCCTGAGGATCAGCAAGAAGAAACCTCCTAATTATTTGTGGCAGTATTTTCTGGCATCCCACAAGTACATTTGTTTCACCTCATTAAGGGCTAGTGGTGGGGTGATGCTAGAAAATGCTCCCTGTATATAAACAGAGAGCACACTCTATATTCACTAGCACTCTTGATATTACCTAGATGGGTAATAAAATGTCTGTAAGTGAACAACCAGGCTTCAAAGATCACCAAGTACTCCTTGATCATAGAGCAGTTGGCCATCAGTGGCTAGTATGGAGATGGCCTCAGTCATTTTTTTTTGTTGCCAAACTTATCAATCATGAAGGGCAGGAAGGTACATTTTGCACCAATGTACCTTCCTGCCTTTCATGATGTAAGGGAAAAGTGCCATCCTATTGATAAATTAGGAAATACTCGTCAAGTTCTGTGTCAGATATGTGGCAAACTTCCTTTGATTTCATCAGATGCCGTTTAGTATAGACATATTGCTAAATGGATGAGGGTAGGACTTCAGCAATTTAGGGGTGCTTAAAATGAGAGATTTTCAAGAGCAGTGTGGTTGCCTAGAGATGAAGACACTTGCCTCCCACTCGAAAGGTTGATATTTAATCCCAGGCAGTGGCAGATGTTCCTCTCTCATGGTGCAAAGAGAAAATATCTGCTGCAAACTCCACATAGGCATCAGGAAGGACATTCAGCCAGTAAATGCTCAGCTCCATCCAGATGCACAACTCTACTCCCAATAAAGGGATTACAGGGTACTAAAAAGAAAAAAAAATGAGACATTTTCAAGGGCTGCAGAGGCAGTCAGTGTTTTGAAGCAATGTGATATTCTCATGCCTCAGACTTGAATTCATGTCAAAACTCAATTAATAATGTTTTGGTTTGTGTTTTGCCTTTATGTCTTTTTTTTTCTTGAATTACTTTTATGTAGCTCTTGGCGCAAAACACATCCCAAATACATTAAAATGTATTTCATTAGAAACAGTAATATTTTAGCAGCAGCATCAATGCAACAACAAAGAGTGCTTTCTGATTAAAAATAATTGGTGGACATGTGAGTGTTTAACAAAATCATTGATTAAGCTGGAGTGGGGTGAGATGTACTTCTGAACATATATATGTCACAATTTGGACACAGAATGACCTTAGGGATGTCAAAACTGACCTGATGAAGCTGATGAGATCTTAGAAATTCAGCCTATGCCTATTGAAATCACAACAAAAAAGTAACAGAAATGGATCTTTGTGTGCTTGAGTATACTTGTCAGTTTGTATGTGTGCGTGTGCGTGTGTGCATGTGCACACCACGCACGCAGGGAGGAGAAATAGGAATATGTAGAGGGTGTCATCTGTAAAGATTTTTGCTGGTTTTCTAAGCTAACTCCACACACACACACACCCCTCAAGTTACTGCTTCACAGTAGGCAGTCAGACAAACAGGCGGACTGTCTTTCTGTAAGAGGGTGACTAAATGGAGACATAGCACTCATTTACAAACAACATTCTAGCAGGTTTTCTGGAGCAATGTAAGAGGGGAAGAAAGCACAACAGTCACAAAACAGAACAAAAATGAAAATACTGATTCCCAGCTGTTAAGGATTATGCACAACTCCCCTATTTCCTCTCTGTAGCATTTGCATGTAAAAAGCATTTGGTGCAAACACAGCACCTTCTCCCCTGTAATTCATCAGCCAGTTGGCAGATAATTTGATTCTTCCCTTAATTTGATCAAAACCTCTGAAACTAAATCATTTTTTCTGCTAAAATTACTCCGCCCCCTCCTTTCTCCTCCACTACTGACAAACACTGTGGAGCATAAATTTATTCAAATCTTAACACAGTTGCTGTTTAATTAGTTCTAAAAGTGACTATAAATAAAGACTGGCCAAATTCTGAACAAAATGCAGAAATGAATTCAAAGAAAGACTGTGTGAGAAAATGTGAGAATTGTGAAACTATATTTTCTGATCTTGGGTGGAAATATGCAATATACACAGAATTAAAAGCCGGGATTCTGTATTGAATTCTCCCAATTTTTCAGAATGTGGAGAACAAAAATTCAGAATTCTTTGGTGATGAAAATTTGTATCCAGAGTTTGCCGGAAGTGGGGTGGAGTAGAGTGGAGTTGAACGATAACAGTACAACAGTACAACAGTAGATGAGGCTGGGCTTTGGGCAGAGTTTGGAGGAAGGAAGTTTTGAATTACAGGTAATCCTTGATTTACAACAGCTCATTTAGTGACTGTTTGAAGTTATAACAACGCTGAAAAAAGTAACTTATGACCAGTTTTCACACTTACAACCATTGCAGCATTCCCATGGTCACAACATCAACATTCATATGCTTGACAACTGGTTCATATTGATGACGGTTTCAGTGTCCCGGGGTTATGTGATTTAGCAACCTTCTGACAAGCAAAGTCAATGGGGGAGCCAAGTTCAGTTCATAATTGTGTTACAAATTTAACAACTGCAGAGACTCACTTAACAGTTGTGGCAAGAAAGATAATAAAATGGGGCAAAACTCACTGAACAAATATCTCTCTTAACAACAGAAATTTTGGGCTCAATTATGGTCATAAATCAAGGACTATCTGTATGTTTTGCCTCTTTTAGGGCTTATGCTACCATGTGGTGGTAAACAAATTCTGTCAATTTTTAGAGGGGCTGTAAGGCCCCATAAAGCTATATAAATCCCTTCAATAGCAGATCCTCCCAAGCTCATGCCCAGAAATCATTCTAGAGAGCATCTCTCAGTCCCTATGCATAGCTAGGACTAGGGGCAATTAAGGGCAATGAAATAAGGATTAGAATGACACATGGAAAATTCTGCTATATATACTAAGGAACGGGAAAGAGTTGTTAGTACAGCAGGCCGCTATTTTTGAGGAAAGCCTTGCGTTTCTTACAAAGTCTGGTTTTGCTGCCCTATAGTATCTCTGCAGGACAAATATTTTGGTGACACAAAATGAGGTTGGGTTCTGCATGATGAGACATTTGAGAAAAGAACTCTAGTGTTATCAGTTTTATGGTAACATATGCATAAGATTGTACATACGCACACATTTTCTGTGGGCATCAAAGAAGAAATATCGCACAGAAACACACACAAACATACTGTGTGTGTGTATATACACACTCACATATGCATATTATATTACATACATATGTATGTATACACACACACACCCATAGCGATAGCAATAGCACTTAGACTCACAGTATATACAGCTTCACAATGTTTAACAGCCCTCTCTAAGTGATCTATAGAATCAGCATATTGCTCCCAACAGTCTGGGTCTCCATAGCATAGTTTTGGAGGGGGAGGGGTCAATGAGGGCAACGGATGAAAGCAATGTTGTACAGCTGCATCAAAAATTCCAAGTCTTTTCTATGTTATGAAGTTGCACGCATGTACTATAATGGCAGAGCTTGCTGGACAATGCTGCTTTCATCGTGCTAACAAACACTTCCGATCCTTCAGAACTCCTCTGAGATTGAGAATGTGATATACCCATAATTTTTGGATTTGAGCTTAATGCTTTTGACTAGACAGGTAAACCTTTAACAGAAAATACAAGGCAGCTTGAAGGAAAGATGAGGCAGAGAAAACCAGAGCATTTTCACAGCATCTTGAAAGGATTGTTGGTGATAACTAAAGTAGCCTGAAATAAATAATTAAGAGTAAAAATTGCTCAGATTCTAAAACTCAAATAGAAAAAACATATTCTTGAATTAGAATTTGTGTGCGTAAGCAAGGCCTAGGTTTTCCCTAAGGAAAGGAACTCAATATGTTTTTTCCTTAAAGGAAGCTGATTAGTCTTATTACAATACAAAAGGCCCCTAGTTAGTTAGTTCATTACTGTTCTGTATCAAAATTAGATCAAATGGTTACATAAAATCTCTATTTTTGATGTACCTAGGAGTGTTATAAATGTTCACTTTTAATGAGCTTGTATGTAAAACTGATCATTTGACATGCTGATGCCCAGCAACTTGTGATCCAGAACTTGAAATTTCAGAACATGTGATTTGTTATTCAATTGTTCCCTTCTTCAAATTTGATTTGAACTGAAATATAAGCCATTCCCAATCGCCACTACTTCAAGGATTAAACCTTGCTGACTGCTTACTATGATTGTTGATCCACAGAACTTTAACAGGAGTGTATGCTAAGAAAAACTTTGTGAGCCAGTCAACATTAAAGAACGTTTAAGGGGCATTGATTTGAATTATTCAGTTGAGAATATGTTTAGCTCAAATATGTTAGTTGGGCTGAATAGTGCTCTGAAAATTTAGGGAAACAAACATCTTCAATCTGAAGAAACATAAAATCAACACCTCAAGAGAAACTGCAACTTTTCAGATGCTGCTAAGCGCAAAGTCCCAGCAATCCTTGTGGAGGAAGGTTCATATAGAAAGGCCCTTCTCATCCATTCATTTTTGGAGAAGCATATGAATGAAAAAAATGTGGAAAGAGTAACCTTTTCCCTCCCTTTCTGGTGTTGCTGATTTGAAGAAATCACAAAGCTTGTGTTTCACTTTTTTTAAGATATACAAATATTCTCAAAGCAACATAGATTAAATCATTGTTCTTTCACTTCTCTCTGTCAATCAGCTAAGTGATAGGAATTCAAACCAAAGAAGTTGCTTGAGCATCGTTACCCATGCTAGTGTGTGGGTACCTGTGTGAAGGCTATCTGTGGAAAGATGGAAGAAGAAAGAAGACTGAGGTTCAGGCAAAAAGCCGCCATGAGGCAGAAAAGTGTAGCTGGAGCAGCTGGTGTTTGAAAAGACAAGAGGAGACTGTTATGAGCAGCTTAACTAAAGGGGGGGGGGAAACACCCAACTGCAACTGTAAAACAAATAATAGAGAAGCAACAGCCTGGCAGAACTGAGGTTTGCTACCACGTGACTCACACAACAAACATAGCCAGAAAAAAATATCTGCAGAGAGAGTACATCAAAACCAGAACCCTGCTATGTGAAGAGAAAATGAGAAAAAGGGAGAATGAAAGAATGAAAGAATGAAACATTCATAGAATGGCTACAGCAAACTCTGCATCAGTACATAGGATCATAAGATTGAAGGAGATCTTGGAAATCTCTAGTCCAACATCCTGCCCAGTGCATACTATCCCAGACAAATGGTGCCCATTTTTTTCTTGAAAACTTCCAGTGATGGAGCACCAAAAACTTCAGGAGGCAGGCTGTCCCATTGCTTAATAGTTCTCACAATCAGGATATTTCCCTTTATTTTAAGTTTGGATCTTTCAGTGTAAAACTTCCACCTGTTGTTTTAGATCCTGCAGAAAACAAATCGATGCCTCTTTTCCAGAGGTGAAATCTAGCTGGTTCGCACCGGTTCACGTGAACCGGTAGTGAAAATTTTGATTGGTTCAGACAACCAGCAAATATCACCTCTGGTTGGCCCCACCCGCTCACCACTCGCCTCGCCCCCTGCTCACCCTG
>JANHFL010001470.1:63923-80636 GCA_032468155.1 Oxyrhabdium leporinum
AAGAAAAACCAGAAAGTCCAGTTGCCTCTTGAAAAAGCACATTTGGGACAACCATGACCTGGATGACTGAGAATCTCTATAGACAATCAATTAAAATAAAATTAACTTGCCTCAAATCCTTTTCAAGCCAAACAGGGTTTATGCCTAGATCTGCCTATAAGGCATTATGCACGCCTGCGTGCGCACACAAACACACACACACACACACACAAAGCAAAGGATGCATGCTATAGTCTTCCGCTTTTCACACATCAACATCCAATACAAAAAATACACCATGCACATATGCATCCAATTCAGATATTCTTTAGCACAAATGCAGATCTCCAATTGAACAAAGAGGTCTACCTGTAAATGTCTGTGGGAAAGATTTTTGGGAAACAGAAAGAAGAGCTGCAACCTGTGCAACACTCATGCAAAAGGAATAGCACCACAGGAAGCATAGCGGAAAGAACACTGCATAGTTTTCTGGGAAGTATAAATAAAAGGGAGAAATGCTTTCAGACTTTCAGAAAATTCTGTTACTGTAACCTTACAAAGAAAGTCAGCTCAGTGTAGTGGCTAACTATTGCAAATTGAAGATGGCTCTTCAAAAGCAGAACAGCCGCCACAACAGAGTCCAAGAAACCAAGGTGAATCTGCCTTTAATCTTGAACGACAGAACATTTTAACTGTAAGCTTAATTTTTTATAGAATCTGAAATAAACAAACTAAATAAGATTTTGATCCTAGACAGTTATAAATGGTCCACAGGTCCAAATGAAATTGGAATAAAGAAACCTTTACAGTAAGATTTTGGAATTAATTATAAAGTATAAATAAGCTTCTCATGGGAAATAGATTCGGTTTTAGTTTTTACAAGACAAAACATAGATAAAGAATTTCACAATTTCAAAAACTAAACAGTAGAAGGGGCTAAATGTTTTAGGTAAAGGAAAGACATACAAGCCTTGAAGATGGTGCAAAATGTTATGACAATAAAAATATCAAAGGGCATTTTTGAAGAATGGAATCAAAAAATAGTAGCCATAATACCAGCAATGTCAGTAATAATGTCTGCTACTCATTACTTTGCATCTTGGAGGACTTTATATTTAACCTTTGACTGCTACCCTTAATATACAAACCTAAATATATCTTTCATTGCTTAAATGGTGTATTGGTTGTCAAAATTGGTATTGTCTGAAATCAAAACATCGTTTTAGGCAGTGCATTCATCTTTATGCTAGAAATTCTCTCCAACAATGCCCATTCTCTCTTTCAAACTTAGAACTTTTTATAGGTTCAGGCATAAATGCAGCACTTAAGGTAAAAAAAAATCATCACACAGAGAAAAAGTAGAACTCTAGAAAAACAAAACACACACACCTCAAACTACAAAAGTGCTGTGAAGGTTCCATTGAAATATGAAGATATGTTCCCTACTATTAATAAAGTGTTCCTTAGGAACACTTAATTAATAGTAAAGAACATATCTTAATATTTTAATGGAGTCCTTAGACCAGCGGCCCCCAATCTTTTGGGTACCAGGGACCGGTTTCAAGGAGAGAGTTTTTTCTGAGGACTAGAGGGGTGTGTGGTTTCACATGCTGCCTGCATCTCATGGATGGGACTTCACTTGATTGTGCAGCCTGATTTCTGGCGTGCCACAACCCAATGCCAGTCCACAGACTAGGGGTTGGGGACCCCAGCCTTAGACACTTTGCTGAGGTTCTGTCCTATAAATGGGAATACAATTACAAATTCTACAGGCTAGAAAGAAGTAGAGACCAGGACAGAAGATTACTGAATACATGTTTTTCATGTACAACAGGGTCAAAATTGGATCCTTAAATAACAGTCAAAGAGCAATCAAATTGTGACATCAAATAATTTTCCAGAGTTCATGGAATATAATCAGGAGTTTCTGGTGTAGTCAAACAAGGTGAAGACATTTTAGCTTTCTACACTAGGAATCACTATTGATGAGAGTTTCCTTACATTCACCAGGCAGGCTGTGCAACTCTTTACCACTTGATTAAACAGCTATAGAACTTCTGTTTCTGCTAGCTGTCAACTGCTCACTACACATAAATGCCTTCAGCTGTAGTTGTATGTCCTATTGAGAAACTGGGTTGGAGGCAAAGTCTTTTTCCCCAGCAGGTTGTGTTCTAAAGAGACATTTGCCTCCAGCTCTCCTCCAGAAGGTGCCAATGATTCCCATCTCCTTGGGTCTTGGTCCTGAAGGGGCATCACCACTACCTCCTTATCAGAGGCAATGCTGACAGAATGTCAACTCAAGAATATTTCTAACAACTAATTAATCCATGAAATAGCCTTATTCTGAGTCAAACATCAGTACAGTCTACTCAAACTGGCAGCACCTCTCTAAGGATTCAAACAGATGTTTTGTTTCCAGTCTGTTATTTCAGAATCATTAATATGGAGGCATATGGAACTGGAACTTGAATGAACTTGGCTTTGCTGTAAGCTATTTAAAAGTTCAAAAAAGTGGAAGAAACATTTCCTTTTTTTTTTTAAGAAAAAGTATAGTTCTTGACTATCTACTGCCTCTCCCCTTCCTCACAGAAAAATACAAATGCTAGCCAAAGTTTGTTTCAGATAGCAATTATCCTACCAGTCGTTTGCTGGTAGCAAAACATTCAAATTAGAATCCAGCAAGATCCATGGCATAATTATTTTTAACCTGTAATGATGAAGCCCCTATTAAGGGTGCTTCCTATTCAGTGAAGGGCACACATTTCAAGAATATTGAAATTGCAAACTAGACAGTGATATGACAGGTATGCATTATAATGTCTTCATGCAGTACCTGATTATTTGCTGTAAAGGTGGAAGAAAGAAGTGGATTCCTCTGAATTAGGGCTACAAGATCTGAGATATATATAGACAGACAGACAGACAGACAGACACACACACACACACACACACACAGAATTGAATCAAGGAATATGTTAATTCTCCAAACTAAAAAGAGTGAGAAAGCAGAAAGATTCAGCCTAAAACATCACAGCATTTATATTTGCTTAAGAAGAGGCTTCCAAATTATTACACCATTGAAGCAGTTAGAAGACTTGAAATGTTCTGTGATCTAATTCTCTGTGATCAGGAAGTTGAGTGAGTTCCTTTGGATGATCCACTGTAATAGATTGCTTCATGCAAAGCTTTGGAAGAAGTTCCATTTAAAATAAAAATAGCACTGTTGATTTCATTATTCTTTTTTAGTGTAGCCTCGTCTCCAAAAATATAAATTGGCTTTGGAATTTTCAATACTTACGGTAGAAGTAACAGTTGTGGGATTTAACTAAAGCATGGATCTAACTGTGTTTGGACCACTTTGCAAATGTGTTTAGATGAAAACTCTGAAATTAGTTTCTGATCTCTATGAAATATGAAGCAAATAAATCCCCTTTAGAACCATATAAATCAAATTTCTCACCTATCAAGTCCTTTTAAGAAAATGTAGAAATCAATCATCCACATGGAGGTGATCCCCTATTTAGAGGCCTGCATTAGGTAGAATGTTAGCAGGAATATTTTGCTTCACTCCTTAAAGTCATAAAAAGGGCAGCCAGAAATCTTTACTTTTGCTTGCCAAGTGATAGCAAACTATTCTATTTCCATGTTCAAAAGCAAGGTTTTATTTTTGTAGGATTTGCATCGTATGCATTTATGCTACAGTTTCAGTATCCACATGAATAATTGGGAGCTTTGAATTTAAGCCAGAAATAAAGGATTGACTTTTCTTCACATTTACTGTATTCAGCACATCTATCATTACCAATTTCAATTAGACTAATAAAGAAACATTTCCAGATAGTAATAACACTGAGCTAACAGGAAAAGATGAGAGTTGAAATCTCCACTAATCACGTTTGTTTCATTGAATGGTTGACTTAGAGGACAAGAAGTTAGGAGTGTTTCAGATGAGAAAGGGGGTAAAAAAAAAACCACAAGATATTATATTACATTAACTTATCAAAAAAGCAAGAATTAAGAAGAGCTATTTTTAAAAAAAGCTCAAGAGAAATAACCACTTCTCTTTTGTTCTCCCTCTTTTTTTCTTTATTTTTCTGTTCTTTTTTTTTACTGATTCTTATTCTACTGTACTTTCCAGCAGAACAAAAAATTGGGCGAGTGGGGCTTCTTGGTGAACTTCTGCCAAGCGTGAATTATGAGTTGAATGAGGTGGAGCAGGTTGAAATTTAGCCCAGGCAAAACAAAAAGAAAGGGTCTTGTGACTGACAGCATCACCACCAGATGGATTCATAACTGGCTGACCAACCACACTCAACATGTAGTCATCAATGAAACTGCCCCTACATGGAGGAATGTATGCAGTGGGGTATTGCAAGGCTCTGTTTTAGGAAAATTTTTCTGACAGTTAGAACAATTTATCAGTGGAACAAGTTGCCTCCAGAAATTGTGAATGTTCCAACACTGGAAGTTTTTAAGAAGAGATTGGACAATGATTTGTCTGAAATGATAGGGTTTCCTACCTGAGCAGGGGGTTGGACTAGAAGATGTCCAAGGTCCCTTCCAGCTCTGTTATTCTGTTATTCTGTACTTAGCTTATTATGACATGAAAGGATGCTTTTGAAAAAAAAATATAGCAGGTCAAAAATGCATTGGCCAGATCTCTGTTTGATATTTCCTGGTAGAATTTTATGATGCTTTTTCTAGCAAAGCTGTTTTGGCTTCCTGTAGATTTTCAGATCAAATTCAAGGGGCTTGTGTTGGTACATATATCCCTATATAGCTTTGGTCCTGCCCACCTGAAGCAATGAGCTTCCAACTTAGGTGAGAATAAAGAGCTTTGATAATCCTCTAAGGCTCTGTTACAGGTGCCAAATTAGATAGACACCTATTTGGAACATGACTTCGGTAACGGATTTTTCACTGGTAGCCCAAAAAAGAATTTTTTGGAATTCTTTTCCCACTGAAGTTTGGACTGTTTCTTCTTTCATTGGTTTTAAATATCACTTCCCTTTACATTCAGGCCTTTTCCACCTAAGCAATTTTATTTGTGTTTTTAAGGCTGCTGTCCCAATATTTTTAATGGTGTAAGTAATTGAGCTTTAATAGTCTTTGTATATTTGTTGTGGTGGTTTATTTTATTGATTCATTAGAGTATATCTGATGTGGTTTGGCTTTTTACTGTGACTAACTTAGGCCAGTTTAACCACATGTAACCTGCAGATACATGATTCCTAGTAATAATAAATAAATAAGAAAACGAACAGCAGCCTCAGTTAAAAAAAAACTTTAAAAGTTGCCAACTAAACTAAGTTCGGGTTTTTCATTTGGATGCAAACTCTTGCTCTACTGGAAACAAGTTAATCTTGGAGCAATTTGGAGGCTTAAATACTGCAGCAGATCCAGAGGCCAAAAGCTGATAGGTTGTTTTCTTTGACAACATGTATAACCTGACCTTAATACATTCCATTCTGCATAGCATAAACTATAGTTCTCTCTTTCCCCCTCCCTCCCTCCCTCCCTCTCTCCCTCTGTGTGTGTGTGTGTGTGTGTGTGTGTGTAAGAGAGAGGTTATATAGGTGAAAATATCAGAAAAGAATCCCAAACACCACAGTGCAAGTGACTCTCATTCAATATACATAGTCAGCACTATGTGAGAAAGAACTAAGAAAATGTTATACATTTCCTGTTCAATCACACAAATAAAAAGAAGCATTACTGCTACCTAGAGTTTTTGGCACAATTACAGCTTCACTTTTAGGAGCAATATGATTTTCATATCAACTGCAACTGTAAACAAAAAAGAGAAAAGTCTTTATTTATTTTTTTAAAAAAGTATTCTAGACAAGTAAAATATGCAGTTTACTTTTTGACTATATGAAATGAAAGATTAAGTGCTGTAGTATTTCCTTACAATGAATTTCCTTAGACAGGAGAAATCTTTTTTGGGAATTTGTTTCCTACCTTCCTACCTTCCTTCCTTCCTTCCCTTTCAGTGATGGCAGTAGCCACAGATTTTGAGCACTTAAAAGTTGTTCTGGCTAAAGAATGGTACAACAAACAATAGATGCCAAGTGAGTGGAGAATAACAAGATTACAGGATAGAAAGCTACTTACATACCCTACCCAAACTGACTCCGTATCTTAGAAAAACTCTTCACTACAAATTCATGGCAGAAGACTGTTCACTGCCTAAGTTCCTTGTAAGACTGTTAGATAAGCTGAAAGAGAAAATGTTAAAGAAGTTACTGCACAGATATTCCAGTTATTGAATTCTATTTACAGTAGGAGTTGATAAAGATATTTGATATAAAAATAAATATGATTTGGGAAACAGAATGGTGTTACCTTAGATTTCTGTCTACGAATATCTGCCAAATTCAAGCTATAAACTATTAAGTAAACATTTGTTTAGGAAGGCATAAAAGAGGAATAAATGTTGAAGGCACTCTGTTATCCTAAATGGATGTCTCAGATCCTTCCTGCTTCCATGTAGATCTGATGAATCTTATAAAGCAATTAATTTACAAGCCTCTAAGTAGAAGCATATGAATTTTGTGATTACACAGTCAGCTTAGCCGGGTATAACAGTCATAAAACCTTTTGATATTATTTTAGTCAGTTGTAATGGATTTAGCTTTCAGTAGGACTATTAGATACCATAATTTCATATATATTTTTCCAAATGCTATTGGAAGATTTACAGTACCTTCCTAAGTCAGTCCTGGGCATCCTGGCTTGGTTTTCTTTGGAGAAAGGGAATATAGTTATTGAAAAGTGTCTGTCAGATCTTGTAAAAATCCTTTATATGTGCAGATTTAGTTCCCCAATAGCTGCTTATATTTAAAAGGAGGAGAAAAGAGGCCAGGGAATCCGCCAATACCTAGTCTTATTACTGAGGAAGAATAAGGACTGGCATTTGGCATTTGGCAACAAAAGCAATGCAATTTACACAAGCATATTTTTTTCTGCTAGAGGAAAGTATTCCAATGCAGCTTTCTTAGTTGTGCCTAAAGCTGCAGTTGTCAAAAATCCAGATCATCACTAGAGGGCAGCGTGCAGATACAGAAAGTTCCATCCTTTTGCCACCATCTAGTGGTTATAAGGCATTTTGCAGCCAAGATCTAGGAGCTATAGACTAAACATTCCGACTGAACCTTGTATCTTAAACTGGAACAAGCCATCTGATTACATCCATGCAAGCAAGAGTGGCAAATGAACATCTGCTGGAATTTGACCCCACCGTTAATTTTAATTGGGTTCTCTTTCTTTCAGCACCTGAATTAATTGTGAGTATTTGGTCTAAACACTGTTTTAAACATCTTGGATGGTTCTGGCACATCCCTTTATGAGGCACCAGATGGTCAGGTCCTGAATTAGCAATGATCAGCTTCTACCCACAGCGGAAATGATGGGCACTTTGCACTTGGGCTTTTAAAAGAAACAAGGCTGTAGAGAAAACTGGTACAATTATGTCTAGGTGCTCATTAAGAAAAACAACAATCAAAAGAAGGTGTAAGGGAGGAAAAAAGTTTTATGATTATTTTTTTTAATTCCTCCCTAGGTATCGTGCCTCCATCTGCCTGGAGTTAGAAATCTAATTACATCAGCACTACATGAGAAATTTAAAAATTCTTTCTTGTTTCTTTTCTTTTATAAACCATACTAATGTCATAACATCCCCCAAAAGATTAGTCCTGTGTTTCTTTGTAACCCTGAAGCATTTAAGCAAGTGAAATGCAAGGCAGAGATGACATCACAGAGTATTCATACCACTGGCTACAGCAAAGTTGGCTTTTTGTAGATTTTTCCTTCTCTCATTTTGTATTCCTGCCTGCATTAATTCTAGTCATTTAAGGACAGTTTTACACAGTTCAAATTCTTGGGGAACAATAAACAATCACAAGTTGTCAATCTATTGCCATCTTTGCTATTTGCATTTATGGTGGGAGGGAGTACAGCAAGCCATTCTACAGTTAGCAAATGTGTAATTTTCATGGCTATGTCAAGTCATTCTCTGAAAGTAGGAAGCTTCAAACATAAGGGATCTTAGAGAAGGGCACTTATTTTGATTGATGTAAATTAGACATAGAGCAATTATATAGAGTATTCAGTATTTGTCACTTACCCACTCTCTGACTGCTTAAAAGTTTAAAGAAGGCCGAATAGAATTGTATACCACCATCTAATTCTGCCTTCATCACAAAACTGGAACGAATATTGATTATTGTAATATATTTTTAATCCCAACATTTAAAAAAATCTAGTACTATAGGCTGTTATGCAGGTTCTCTTCATATTCTTCTTAAAAATTTAAAAAATAAGGATAGCAAAAGTAAAATGTTTAGAGTAGAACAGGTTTTTTTTTTGTTTTTTTTTAAAAAGAATATAACATTTAAAAAATGTCAACAGTAACCATAGAGCATGTAGATCATTTTTCTTCTGATCTGGACATTTAAAGAAGCACTGAATTCAACAGTTAAAGATTGTAAACAATAAGAATAAGTCATTGTTAAAATATAATTTTATTTAAGAATTTTGATTACAACAGTAGAAGCTAATAGAGACAAAACAGAAAGATTGTAGAAAAAATAAATATGCAAGAAAAAAAGAGAAACATGTAAATGAAGAAAAAGAAAATAAATATATAAAGTAGCAACGTCCAACCTTCATTAAGCAATTATAAATAAATTTAGTAAGTCTTCAACTCCTCTAAGGTGACAAACTCTTCATCCCATACCTGATCCCTTCTCTATAAGCAAATCCATAAAACGTCATTTTTTTCAATCCTAGTGTCAGCAAAAAGTCCATAAGGGTTGCAGAACTTTGCAAAGAAGTATTATTTTAACCTTGATCAAATAAACTGTCATCATCTTCCTACAGTCTACTTCTAACAGACTTAATCTTTAATCCAATCAAATATTATTGTATAATTTAATTTTAATAGGCAATTTCCAAAAGTGATTAAAATGTGAGATTTGTGAATTTAGTGTTTTTTAAAGGCTCCATCACAGTTGTGAGCAAGATAGCTGATCCTGTCTTCTCCTAGCACTCAAACACATAGAAAACCAAAAACTCCTTGTGGGGAGCAGTTTTCTGGAGCACATGTGCTGATTTGCCATCATCTCTATCTGGGAAGGATTCAAATAACTGAGTTATTTACCAGTTACTTGGTCTTTTCTGAGATGTCTTTGGTTTGCTTTATCTTCTCCAGAACCTTTTTGGGAATAAGAATGTATTAAATATGAGCAACACTGGGAAAAATCTGCTGGTTCACCATGTATTCCCAATGAAGTAATACTACCTTTCCTACAGATCAATAGGTCATGAAAGAGTTACTTTAATTACTGTGGGTAATATAGTGCCACTCAGACCAGTACCAATTGAAAAATACCTTCTGAGTGAATTAGCCCTTTTTCTGCAGCTAACAATGTTTACCAATGTAATTAATTCTATGAACATATTCTTTGCCACATGAGGCACACATTCTTTTATTTACAATCTGCATTTCATTTGAGGAAGTCAAAATGGCATTCATAGCTCTTCTTCCTGAAACTTTGTGATGTCAATTGGACTGAGACAGAGAAAGAGACCAACTGATCCAGTTGTCCATAGTCATCCAATCAACGTCCATAGCAGAAGATGGATTGGAAGCTAGGTCTTCTTGCTCCAAATCCAACACTTTAACCAGTAGACCTCAGTGACTTTCCCAAAATTCAACTGATTTGGAGTTGCAATAATAGGAGAAAGGAGAAAAACTTTCTCCCATTCTATATCATTGAATACACCATCATCAAAATTCCCATTTACCTGATTTTTTCAAACCAGAGGCTCTGTGAATAGATGCTTTGTGCTTTGTTGTTTAGCCTCATATTACTTATAGTTTGAATACATACCACCACTGCAATGATATAGCTGGTATACATTTCTTTTTCATTCTTTTTCTAACTGTAAATTCCCAGTCTTTGCCACTCTTTTTCCATATCCATCTCAAAGAGAAGTAGAGCAATAATCACAATATTTATCTTGACATAATATTGCTGGTCCAAATTTAATTGGATTAATTTACCCAATGTATCTATTATGTGTGTGTGTGTGTGTGTGTGTGTGTGTAGTATCCTAAATAAATAATAAAGTTGTCATTATCTGGAGCAAAAATTGGTTTACATTTAACAGGATAACAAATATCCCCTTGGTATGTATGAAGTGCGTTATTTCCTACAAATATAAATGAATCGACCATGGGCTTGTACTGAAGCTGAAATGGGAAAAATGTAAAAACAGGCTTTAAGGTAGAACAGATGGCACAACTAAATTCAACCTATATCTTTCTCTAGTGAAAAATTCTCACATAAAAGATATTTGTGTGTGAAAGATACATTCAAAGCAGTGCATACATTTCTGAAAGCTCAATACAAAAATCAAACATTTATGGAAGAAAAACATATGCTTTAAAAAAAACTGCCACAGGGAAATGTACATAAAAAAGCACATAAATTTGTGTTTGAGGGTGGGGGGGACTGCTAAAAGAAGGATACATTTGTTAAGCTCCAAAAAATTTCCTCATTAGGGAAAAGCCTGGGAACAAAATTGGATTAGATATTGTGCTACAAATATAGGACTTTACCTGTTAAATTTCCAGAGCAAAAGTGAATGCATATACTTTCTGTCTAAAGCTGACTGAATAACTGTAATAATTTTAATTTCCTTCGTTCCTTTCCTTACTCTTTCCCTCCCTCCCTCCATCTCTCTCTCTCTCTCTCCCTGTCTGTCTCTCTGTCTCTTTTTTCCTTTCCTTTCTTTTCTTTTCCTTTCTTTTTTTTTTCTTTCTCTTGTTGTTGCCATATCGATGAATATGCAAAATCTGTTAGCCACCATGTGGGTCATAATTATTCAACCATTATTTTACTGTCCTGAAAATGACAGCAGTTTAAATGTTTACATCCAATTTCCAGAAATTAACTATTAACTAAGGGGAGGGGGTTGCATAAGGAGTGCCACATTTGTTTAATGACTGCAGCAATCACTTAATGACTGTGGCATTCACTTAATGACCACCTCAAAAAAGAATATAAAATTGGGCACAGATGACCCGCTTAATAGCCAGCATGATATATGACCATAATTCTGGGCTCCATTATGGTGCTTGTATAACTTAGTTTATTGCTTCAGTCAAATACGTACAATACTATTTTTTTTAGCTTGGCAAGTTTTTTTTTTCTCTCTTGTGGTGGTAAAATATACCCCTCCCCATACACTTGTGATCTGCATTCACTACCATACATATCATATCCCTTCCCAATAGATGTGAACTGCTTAAAATGCCCTTATAATAAAAAGTTTAGGAGCCCAGTATACACTTGTTTGCATGTCTAATAAAATTATCTTGTATCTTCAGAGTGATTGTGTTGCTTTGGTGAGTCAGGCTTTGGACACAACTCTCAACATGGCTGGGCACAAACCTCTAAAGTGTTTCTGGTATCTTATAACTTTATGCAAAATACTTTGGCCACCTAATGAGAAGGAGAAGAGCCTAATGCTGAGAGCGATTGGGGGCAAAAGAAGCGGACGGCAGAAAATGAGGTGGATGGATGGAGTCACTGAAGCAGTCGGCATGAGCTTAAATGGACTCCGGGGAATGGTGGAGGACAGGAAGGCCTGGAGGAACGTTGTCCATGGGGTCGCGATGGGTCGAACACGACTTCGCGACTAACAACAATAACTTTATGCATATGATTTGAAAGTACCTGTCCAGGCTTTTCTTTTTTAAAAAAAATGTATATATAGTATTCTTTGTATATAACAACATCAGCAACTGAATATGAAGCCTTGAATTATTTTTTTTAAGATTATATGTGCATTTCATTGCTAAACACAAATAATCCTGATTCTCAAGGATCTGGACGATAAGAGTTGGTTTTCAAAGATCTGGGATGATAAGAGCCATGCTGGTGCAATAGTTAGAATGTAGTATTGCAGGTTACCTCACTGCTCACCGCCAGGAGTTCGATTCTGACCAGCTCAAGTTTGACTCAACCTTCCATCCTTCCAAGGTTGGTAAAATGAGGACCCAGATTGTTGGGGCAATATAGCTAACTCTGTAAACTGCTTAGAGAAGGCTGTAAAGCCCTATGAAGTGATATATAACTCTAAGTGCTATTGCTATTGCTATTTCCTGCTAGGCTTTTAATCCTTTTCATTGTCATTTCTGCCCACAGCTGGTTAGCCGTAAAAATGTCAGTACAATGAGTCTCAGGTAATTTTAAAAGCAAATATCATACAAAGCTGAGGGCATATGACAGTCCAGGAACTGTTTTTTTAAAAAATATAATGTTGCCCTTCAATGGTTAGATAGACTAGACCAGGGGTGTCAAACTCACATCATCACGGTGGCGTCACATGATGTATTGGGATTTTTTTTCCCTTCACTAAACCGGGTGTGGGCATGGCCAGAGTGTGACACATCTGGCCCTCAGGCCACGAGTTTGACAGCCCTGATTTAGACATTGATATTTGAACATAGACATTTTTAATATTTATATTTTATTGGGTTCTACTAATCTGGTTGAAATGTTAATATATATTAACATTTACATCCATGTATGACAGGGGTGTCAAACTCACTCACATCGCGGGCCGTATCGTGATGTATTGCAATGTTTTTTTGCCTTTGCAGAGCTGGGGTGGGCATGGCCTGTGCGGCCCATATCTGCCCCGTGGGCTACCAGTTTGACAGGCCTGATGCATGATATGCCATGCACTAAATACACATACACACACACATGCACACACACACGCACACACAGAGACTTTAAAAAATGAAATATTCAAGGGCATTTTGCCCTACCTAAAATCTTGTTTCAATAAATATATTATGTACTTTAATATAAACTATCAATATGTGTTTCTGAAAAAATATAGCAAAGACAATTGATAAGTCAGGCTGTTAGATGTGAGAAGTTTTCTTCTCATGTAATGAGACATCAGAGTCCCACAGCACACACACACTCAAAACCAGCTGATCTGAATCCTCAATAGTGGTGGATGAAAAGAATTAAGGGACGGGTGAATTGTTTCTCCACATTGGTGACAGGCATGATAATGTTAATGATTTTATTTTCATGCCATTCTTTATCTTGTAGGAGCCCATGGCTAGAACAGCATCATGGACTACAAGGATAAAGGATCTCTCACAGAGAACCTCTAAATGTCTTCTTGTCTATCTCATCCTTAGACAGACTTTCAATGGCGCCACAATGAGTTAATTATTGACTACTGTCAGAGCTTCTGAAGTGCCAATGAAAAGGTCAGCCTTTTCATTTGTGCTTGTTTTATGTGATGTGATGAATAAAAAGTGAGTCAAGTTCCCTTCAAATAGAGGTCAACTCCTAGTGAATACACAGACATATCCTTATGGAAGTAGCTTGTTGTTGCCTCTTCCAAGAATCTTTTTCAACCTTCCAATCCAGCCTACAACTCTTAGATTCCCAACTGGTTTTTGATTCAGGTCTTGACCTTGACGAGTTGGCCAGATAATGCTGCCTCTTAAGGCAAATACCAGATAACATGTTTGATTTGTTTTCTGCAGGTTCTCAGACATTGTTTTGGCATTTGCATCTCTGGTTTCACCCCCCCTTCTCCACTCCTTTTAATGTAATATAAAAAAGGGTTTCTTCATATTTGGCCAGTTAATTCTCCCCAGAGAAGGAATCAGCAATAGTCCATTTAAAAACTGCCCTGTGCTTAGCTCCAAGGGGCCTATGGATTTTTTGGGGGGAACTAGTGACATGGATTGTCTAAGAAATGGCATATTATAGGTTCTTTGGTATTAGTGACATAATTTTTTTTTAAATAGATCTCTAGCCATGAAAGTAACAAAACAATACTAAAAAAGCAGCTTGAAAGTAGAATCTCAGAAGCCAGAATTAGGCTTACTCCAAATCCATGATCTATGCAGTGATACGTCAGTACCTAAGACTGTCTGTGTGCATGTGTGTATGTGAATGCCAAGTACAGTTTGCTTCGTTTTTCCTCAGACATAAAGAAAGTGAATGTATTTCACAGCTGATCCCCAGAGTGCACGTCTCAGACTGTAACGATGCTACCTAATGAGAAAAATTAGGAAATTTGCAGAAGTATAATTTGAACCTATATAGATGCTTCCAACTGGTAACTGTTCTATTTTCAGAGATGTATTGTGGCTATGTCTATTAGAACTCTTATAACATCAACTGGAATTCCATTATTGGCAAGCAATTACCAGAGAAAGAATGCAGAGAATGTAAACAGGCAATTGCCATGAATAAGCGAGCATGAGAAAAAAGGTTACAGCTCTTCATATAAGGTGAAGCATAAGAAAAGAACATGTTCGATTTGAAGTAGGAGTGAATATAAATTCTCTATCAACCTCCCACCTTTTCAGTGACTGTCAACTGTCTGTAATGGCTCTACTTGAATATTATAATAAAGATTTACTTCTCGTTAAGTGTGTTCAAGTCTTTAAGAAGTCTTTAGTCTTATTGCACTAGTTTTCAGAAATCTTATTATTGGACACTTTCAAACCCTAATGTAGAGGTTTTGGCTTTAGGTTTAAATCTTGCCACAGGAGCCTCGTTTGGGGGAGGGAAATTATTCCACTTCAATTTTCCCCCAGGTAAAACAAGAATGTTTATCTCTTTATCAAATTTATATGACCAACCTTCCAGTCAGTGAAATTCTGGATAGCAAATGGATAAAATCACAATAGGTAATCTGAATCAGTTCAAATACTAAGTCAGAGTCGCTATAAAGAATCTCATTGCCAACAAGTCACACGCACAAATGCCAGAGTTCCATTAACTTCCCTGACCTAATTCCTAAGCCATATCTTTGCTGCCTTTTAGAAGGTCAACAGAGCTACCATACTTGTGGAAGGAGGCTGTTTGGTAAGACAGACACAATGACAGAGAAAGCATACTTCTTAGGACCCACCAGGAAGTCCTTCCTTCACTGAAGGGATCTGGAGCATATTCGCACTGCCAGATATGGAAGGACTCCAGAATACATGTCACAAACAGTATAATGTTTGTAAAAATAAAGCCACGATATAACTCAAATGACTAAGTAAATAAAATTACCATTGTTAAAATGATGAGTACATCTTTGAATAAGTACCTCATCATTTTGTCTAATTAGTTGAAGTTTTCTAAATTGTTTTGTAAAGTTTAACTTAGTGTGGCAAAAGTTATGGATGTTTGTGGTTGAAGGCTCATTAATTAATTAAGCTGAAGCTATGAAGTGGAAAAAACATGGTGCAAGACTAACACCATGATCAAATATTGCCTCCATTATATTTGCAATTAATTGTTTAGACAGCAAGACAGCAACTTATGGACTGCTTTTTACTTCTTTCCGTCTCTGTGTCTCTGTCTCTGTCTCTCTGTCTCTCTGTCTCTCTGTCTCTGTCTCTGTCTCTCTGTCTCTGTCTCTGTCTCTCTCTCTCTCTCTGTCTCTCTCTGTCTCTCTCGCTCGCTCTCTCTGTCTCTGTCTCTCTCTCTCTCTCTCTCTTTGAACAAAGCAAATGTCAGATGGAGGTAATGAGAAATTTTCTAATACTTAATAACAACAGGCAAGAGGTTTTCCTCACTCTTAATATCCCTAGTGATTATTCTGAGAGTTTTCTCTCACTACAGGTATTGAGAGAAAAAGAAAGATCCACTAGACTACTCTTTATGAACCTTTGAAAATGAACAGTCAATTTATATAATCGTTTTCCTTCCAAGAACTGACATTTTTTAAAAAAAAAAATCATAGATATATGCAAATAGTAATAGATTGTTTTAAGTGTCTTGGATTTATTTTTGTCCCAGTATGAAACATGTAACTGTCTTTATTTCATGAACTTCAAGTGGATCATCCAACTAATGATATTTTCCTGTGACCAGTAGCACCAAGTCTCCAGGTTCAGTGCTTTGAACCCAACATCCATAGCAAGCCCTGATAACATCAAAATGTGGGCACATGTATCCTATCTTCAGGCAAGTAGTAAAATTACATAATGATGTAGAGGTATCTGAAATTAGTATATACACTGCATTGCTTTCCAGATGACATGATGTGTGTTTTTATCAGTCTTCATGTTCTCTCTGCCAAGGATGCTCATACAGTTGTCCTTCTACCCAAGCTCCACTCACCCTATGAAATCTGTACATAGTGAAATATTTTCTCTCAGTATAAAGGTACACTGATCTCCTTTTACACATTTATTTAGGTTAACTTGCAGTCTCAACAAGGTCCCGTAACATTATTTGATTATTCTGTAACTTTAAGGCTGATCCTTGCAAATACATTTTTGTGTTAAAAGTAATAGTCTGTCAGTATCTTGATTACTTTTTTATGCTGATACACCAATATAGCTGCAAATATTTTACTGGATACTCTATATTTTCAGACTATTTTTCATTATAAAATCATGACCTATCATGTTTTAAGATCATAGGTCTGAACCAGGAGAGGGAAAAAAATAATCAGTGTAGCATAACTCCTGGTTTTTGAACTCCTTTTGAATTGGCTGAAGGCTTACAGAGATATTATCTGTCTACCTTTTGAAAGCATTCTATTGTGATTTCACAATATACCTCATAGCTTTTCTTTATCATCAGTTGCCACACTGAGTCTCTTTACAGAAATCGGTTTCATCTTGTTTTGGTTCCTCTGCTTCCTTGCCAAACATTGCCTGAGACAGATTCCAAAGAAGAT
>JANHFL010001470.1:99356-126189 GCA_032468155.1 Oxyrhabdium leporinum
AGATAGATAGATAGATAGATAGATAGATAGATAGATAGATAGATAGATAGATAGATAGATAGATAGATGTAGATAAGTAGATAAATAGATAATACTCATACTTTAAATTCTGGCTAGTTTGGGGCAAAGAAACTATATTAGTGAAGTATTTATCAATTTCTAACCAGACTCAATACTGTCATTTAGAGTGTGTTTGGGAAGAGATTTCGTCTTTTGCTGAGGGCTGCATAACTTCAAAGCATCAGCTGAGCCATTAGAAGAGATTTAAGCAGCAAATTAGATGACAGAAGGGAACATAGGACAATGGGCCTCTGTACAGTATGCAGTCTGTGGCAGTTTTCCCATTGGAGTCGACCAGCCCTACTGTGAGCCAGAGTAAAGCAGCTGCCTCAGGCAACTGAATTTGACTATTGTGAATAGGGAGCAAATTGATTTTAAAAATTAATTCTCATTTTACATTTATTGCAGGAAAGAGGTAGGCGTGGTGGGACGTTTTCCCTTAGGCACCTATCTAACCTAATCAGCCTTGGGTACTCTTTATATTGATTTGAGAGATAGTTTCTGCTCCTTTGGGGGCAGCAAAATATCTTAGGCAGTTCTTCTAATTTCGCTTCAAAAGCTGTCAATCCAAACTGCGACTAGCTGGGTCTGTTACTTCAGTAAACTGCTAATGATTCCAAAAGAGGAAAACCCTCGTCCATAATACCTGAGAGGGTGGTTATTGGCTTATCCCTGTGGTTTAGCTTCCTTACTCAAACATGGAGAACAATGCTCCTCTAGAGTCGCTGGAAGCAAGAGATCCATGTCTACTCTGAAAGTTCATAGCTCAGCTTTAAGTAATCACTGGTGCAGTTTTCTTGTAAAAAGGGGGTTTTCTTAATCTGAGATCCATGGATCTCTTTTGGATGGGGGAAAATATAGCTCTATGTTCACTAATCTTTAGCAAAAAGTTAGCTTTTCCTTCAGTAATGTCTGTTGGCAACAAAGTAATTCATGGCTCAAACATATCTGTTAACTTCAATAATTTTCTCTACAGTTTCATAAAGAAGAATTTATCAAAGAAGTTGAATATGTTTCTAGTCAATTTCACAATACTATAAAAAAAAAATCCCCAAAGTGCTTTCTTTCAAAAGGCAACTGAATTTCTTGTTTTCTTTCTTTTAACAAGAAGTCCAGTTACCTTTTGAAAGAAAGCACCTTTGGGACAACCATGACTTGGACGACTGAGAATCTCCATGGACAATAGTATAGAAAGCGCTCTCAGTATCTATCTTCACCAGCAGCCTCCCACAAGGAAAACAGATAGCCTGCAAATCTGAAACACACGGTAGCAGACAACCCAGAGAAAAGATGGTTGCCCAAAGCAGTCATCAAAGCAATTAGGAGAGGGATGACCGTGCCAGAAGCGTGGTTAAGAAGTGTGTGGTGTTGAACAGCTTTCAAGATTCTAGTATTCGACCTTACTACAATAAAAAGCATTTCTGGGACCTGTCCTATGCCTTGACTTGGTCTGCCTCAAACGATTGAGGAAAACCTATCCAAATTCCCATTGTCCTGTCTTATTCTAAACCAAAATCAAGGAGAGGTTATTTTGATTTTCTTTCTCATGTTTCCCTCTTTATGAAATCTCCCTTGCCATTCCACTTTTAACAACCCACTCCTTCCCCCAAGGTCAGTTCTATATTCTTTTATGAGGAGCCATCTACTGTAGATATCTGGGAAAATGCTGTTATCACCATATGGATTCTTACTCTCATTTGCATCCACAACAGCTTGGTTGACACCAAGTCATACTTTCTCTCAAACATTTTAGCCCCTTCATTCATAATTAAATGTACATTCTTCATTTTCCTACACTTGTTCATCAACTCCCCTCTGCCAGAAGAGGCTATCTTCATTCAAATGTATTACATACTTTCTATTTCTCTTACCTTCACAGCCATACAACGTATCCATTTTTCTTTTGTTTCACTTATTAATTTACTCTTTACCACATAGATCTCTCACATTCTAAGTTGCAACCTTTCCACATGCTACGGATATCCCCAATTAAGTTGATAAATATTAACTGTACCTCCACCATGGCTTTGATCAATTGAAACTATTGAAATTGAAACTATATCTCTAAAAACAATTTGGGCTTCTGTTTTTTAAAAGACAGTGATTTCAATGCTGTAAGAGATGGAAAGATCAGGGACACACCCTGTAGGAGGAGTAATTAGATAACCAGGCATGCAATTCACCTTTGTTAAATATCACAGCTGGCAAATCATATTATTCTTTAATTGCTTCACTTGCTAAATATTTATAAAGTGTGTCTGCTGAAGAATTCTTTAAAAAAACAACTACAAAAGAAATCCACAGCCCAGATGTTTTCAGACCTTGTAGCTGAATACTAATTCATATGGGGAACCCAGAGGCGTAGCTGTTTCCGTGCAGTGGAAAACAAATTGCCCTAAGAAAAGATAATAATTCAATTAGTAATGCAGGAATGGCAAAACATCAGGATCGTTTTGTTTCAGGATTCTATGCACAATGGCTTACTTCAAGCATGCAAGACTAAACACGTACTTGGGCATAATTTATATTAACCTCATATCCTTTCTCCCTCTGTTTCTATGGCTTGTATAATATACACACCTCATTGTTACATTTGCACAGAAATAATGTAACATGTACCAAAAAACAGTGTAACAGGTAGGCCTCTCAGCACTATACAGGGAACATATTTCAATGCAAAAATCTACAAATGTTAACTTGTTCAAAGCTGAATTATTTTTGTCTTTCAGCTTTTATTTATCTCATTTATTACTCACTCAGTAACAAGTATTCAATAGGCTATACATAAGTGTTCAATAGGCTATACATAAGGTAAATGTATCTTTTTAAAAGTTTTAAAAAGCATGAGTAGGGTAGAGGGAAAGCTATTTAAGGTGACCAATTAGTTGAGGAAAAGAGGATATTAAGAAGCTTAATTGTTCTACCCCATTCTTAACATCACAAATATTGAATTTCATTTTGAAACTGGAAATTACCATCCCTTTTCAGCAATATCAAAGATAATATTCAAAAGGGATCTGAAATGAATATTAATATTTAAACTTTCAGAGTAGCAACATCTATGATCAAAATTGTGTCTATTGTTGTAAGCAATTATCAGTATGGTAAAATAAATTATGCTATGTCAATTAAGAAGAATAGCACTCCCAAATCTCTATAATAACTCTAGCTGTGGTCAATATGAAAAATGAGCCTGAATATGCATGTGATTAATAAGGAAACTAAAGGATATTTTGTCAAAGAAGGAGATACTTCCACTATAAGTAATTCATCAATTTATAATATAATTAACTATAAAGCATTGTTATATTAACAGATTATAAGATATTATACCATCTACATGAAGACAAATGTAGATTCTCTGAGGAAGATGATAATGTTAATAATTTAATATTAACATCTAAAATACTGGTATTTTATATTCCCTTGTTATAATTCAGCTGGAAATTAACATTAATTATATAAGAGACCTTTCAGTGTAAGTTTCTAGAAGCTCAATTGAAATCAATGGCAAAGCAGTCTCTATTTTTTCGCTCTCACACTAAAATCAATGAGAGTTTAAAATGTTTCATTTGAATAGAATCATATAATTTGCAAAATGAACTAGATCAGAATTTTGTCCATGCCATCAGAGAAAATGCCTAATGTTTTTTTTTGTCTATAAACCATTTTGCAATTTATTCCATTATATTCTACTACCCCCAGCACATTACATTGAAACAAATATTATAATCTGTATCATTGTGATTTTTGCAAGAGCAATATGTGGCTCCATGTTTTTTATTCTCCTTTTAATACTGTCAAACATTTCACTGCACTCATTACTTTGTAGTTTGATAGTACTTAAATTCCAGAGGAGTTGGAAGCCAAAACATTTGAGACCCTCTGTCTCTCTATTACAAGCCAAAGAAAATCCACCCACTTCTTTCAATAACTGGGGCAATATGGTCAAGTTCTTGGTGTTTCACAAAGAAATAAAAAGTGAATTTAGAGTATTATCCATGCAAATATTAATAGAGGGTAATAGAGTAACTAATAGAATTAATATGCATTAATAAGAGGGATAGAATCAAGATCATGTGAATGTCTAGTACTGCTTTACAAAGCCTGAGTAAGACCACACTTGGAATATTGCATCCAGTTCTGGGCACCACAATATAAAAAATACGTTGAGACTTTGGAAAGAGTGCAGAGAAGAGCAACAAAAAATGATTAGGGGGCTGGAGGATAAAACATATGAAAAAATGGTTACAGAAATCGGGTATGTCTAGTCTAATGAAAAGAAGGACTAGGGGTGACATGATAGCATTGTTCCAATATCTGAAGGTGTCCTACAAAGATGAGGGGGAGGGGTGTCAAACATTTTCTAAAGGACCAAAAGGCAAGACAAGAAACAATGGTTTGAAACTAACCAAGGAGAGAATCAACCTAGAACTAAGGAGAAATTTCCTAATGGTGAAAACAACCAGTGAAATAACTTGCCTTCAGATGTTGTGGCTTTTCCAACATTGGAGGCTTTCAAAAAGAGACTGGACAATTACTTGTTTGAAATGGTACAGGGTCTCCTGCTCAAGCAGAGGGGCTGGTCCCTTCCAAATCTATTATTCTATGTTCTAAGTGGAAGGCAAAATCAAGTACAAACTGCAAAGTTTCCTGTTAACTATCTTATATATATATATAGTCAGAATACATATATTCTCTTTTATTGTTTCATTTTTTTAACATTATATTTAATTGATTAAATTTGTATGGTTCATCAATTCAAAACAATATCAGATGGTGTACAACATAAAGTAAGCAACAATTAAAACAGATAAAGTAAACAATTAAAAGATCAGTGACAAGCAAGAATATACTTGGGACCTCATTTTCAGTCAAGCAAAGGCTGAAAAAAAACCAAGTATTTTTTATACTCTAAAAAGTAGAATATACTGCAGTATTCAGTATGCTCTATATAACTCTGTTGTCCAATATTCTAAACTAATTATTAAAAACAAACACTTTTAATGTATCCATATTAAATTGAGCTGATAGTAGCCAAATTTCCTTCCATACTTAGTTTTACAAATCATTACATTTATTTCCATTAAAATTTCTTCACTTACAAATTCTTATCTGTAGCTTGATGTTGGGGAAGTCTTTATAAAGGAAAAGTTACTTGGAAATTCTTTAAAAAATTACCTATTAAACAAATCAGGTTACACCATTCAGACATGAATTATCTGAAGTATTTGTTCCTAATTTGTAAGATTCTTGTTTTATAAATAAATAAAGTAACATTTTAGTTCAATAGAATTTTAAAAATATGCTTTATCTTTATTGCATTATAAGAATATATATATGATAACTGGAAGATTTATCACTTTGGTGACAAATTATTCCTCAGAAAATTGAGAAAAACCTACTGCAAGTTAAGAACTACTACATTGGTTTTGTAAATAAAAATGCATGTAAAAGTTCTGCTTATTTACTGTGAAATCATTGTAGTTAAGTAGCAAATCTTTATTAAAAGGATTCAACAGTGAATATATATTTAAATATGAATGAGCTATCACTTCATTTATCATTCATCATATCATTTCAGAATTCAATTTATATATAGCAATAGCAATAGCACTTAGACTTTTATACCACTTCACAGTCCTTTACAGCCCTCTCTAAGCAGTTTTACAGAGTCAGCATATTGCCCCCAACAATCTGGGTCCTCATTTTACCCACCTTGGGAGGATGGAAGGCTGAGTCCTTGAGCCTGGTGGGATTTGAACTGCCAAATTGAAGGCAGCTGATAGTCAGCAGAAGCAGCCTGCAGTACAGCACTCTAACCATTGCACCACCAAGGCTCTGATATATAGAAGATTCCAAGCTTCCCAAGAATTCTCATCTTTAATTTTTTAATCAACAAAATGCTGATTAAGTAGCAAGATCAATGAGTAATTACACTATATTTCCAAAATTATAACTATAATTTTAAAAAATAAAGTTGAAATCATTAATCAATTGGCAGGAGTATTCAGTAATATGAAATTTATATTTCAAAAATATATTCTTAGATCATGTGTTTTTTATACAGTCAGTCCTTCTCAAAGTGGTACTTTCCAAATGTTAATACGCCATGTTTCTTAAGACAGAATATCACATGAATTAAAACTGAATTTAATTAAGACTTGCTAGCTTTCTCTGGATTCAGAGGCTCAGTAAATAGGATTGGGTCTGGTTACTATCTGATTGGGAGACTTCCAGTGAATATATCAGGATCACAAGTTAGATTTCTCATTTACTTGGAAGTAAGTCGTATTAATTACAATGATTCATTCTTGTTGTTTGAGGGTAGAAGTTGAAACATAAATTGTTTCAACTTCTACCCTCAAAATGATGTTATAGAGCAGTGATGGCTAACCTTTTCGGCACCAAGTGCCCAAAGCACGCGCATGTGCATCCCCAAAATGCAACATGTGCATGCGCATGCATCCCGCCCAGATGCATGCACATGTCACACACATCCCATGCCCCCATGCATGTGCGCATGACACCCCCTCGCACCCCAAAGCATGCACACTTGGCCATAAAGAATTCTATTCTATTCTACTGTGTGTAGACAGGTACCGTGCTGTCATAGAAGTACTTAATCACCTTTGTTTAATAGAAAACAGTTAACTGTAGATATTTTAATTTGGTTACAATATATATCATCATATAAAACAATAATAATTCTAAGACATCTTTTTTTTTCCTAACACTGAAGTTTGTTTATTTGCTACCTTGAACATACTGAATCCAAAACATTCTTCCTCAATTTTATCTCACAGCCAGGTTAATGGGCCTATCCCATCTCAGAGTTAAATGATAACCATTTACCCTTTCAGAGTGTTCCCATCCGTCACAGATAATTTGGAACTGACAAAGGTCCAGAACAAAACAACCAAAGAAGAGTGACCAACACAACTGACAAAACAACACTCACATTTCTGTTGGCCTAATATTATCAATAGGAGATATCTCTGCAGAGTAGCTATTCACCAATACACTAACCATATCTCAGAGTCAGCAGAAAAAGAGAAGGTTTGACAGATAAGCTAATTTGTAAGTGCCTTCAGCTTCATATAAGTGAATAAAAAGTGACAGAAAGTAAGAGGGAAAAGAAATAAAAATGCAAAAGTAATATCTTAAAGTGTTTCTATTAAGGCTATAAAAATGTGTTTGGAATTTCCATGAACGATTCCCATATGTGAACAAAGATAGACTGACCTCTTAATAACCAATTGATTTTAGCATATATATTGGAGTTTTTCAATTCACAGAATGCATCTCTATTTTTCTTCTGTATATGATTGCCATAGTCTCACAGGACAGGATACATTTGGGTTTTTTTCTCTTTAGCAGAAGAAAAAAATCACTGCTTATTATATTCTAATAATACTGTAGCTAGTAGATAAATGTATGAGGAGCACTTCATCACTGTTGCAGTTACAAAAGAAAGAAAAGAAACTTTACAATTTATTTTCTTATTGAAGTTCTCCCAAATTATTATTTTACTGAAGGTATCATATTGCTGATCAGAGCCTTTTCTTATGGCAAAAAGAAGGAAATAACTTCTTAAAACTATTGTTATCTTCAGGACAGTTCAATTTCAGGTTTTCCCGGTGCTTGCCTCATTGGGCTGAAGAATATTTTTTCTCTTATTAACTGTAATGACATTTCATATAAAAATAGTTTGGGCCATGGTATAGAGGTATTCTTTTAAAAGAAGGACTTTCACAAGTCTATTTTAATGCTTAATACAGCACATTTATCATCATCTGCTCTACCAGCAACAGTTCAGAAAATGGGGAAACTTCAATGTAGTATCCTTTGCATAATTGCTAGGAAGTAACCCCAGTGTATGTATGAAATTTACCTCTTAATAAACTATGTCTAGGGCCTGACCACTTTTGTATGTTAGCTTTTGTATGAATGCATCTATAATACTTGCATATCCTACTGCCAATCCCTAAATTCATGGCAAAATACTGTGTTGCTATAACCTCTGGGTATTCTTACTCATTTCTTTTCCACATAAGTGTTTAAAATTTAAATATGTGATAAAAAATGAATTTAAAAGCTGAAATTACTTTTTCAACTGATTCATTGATTTGATATACAACTACATTGCTTTGGTCTTAGAAGAGTTGTCATTGAGAAAACCATACAGTTACTCTACATCTATCCAAAAGCCTTTAAAAAAATACTATCAGAGGCATCCAATATTTATGGAGGTAGAAAAAAAAACACATGCTAGTTAGTCTTTGATTAACTATGATTTTTAGGACTATCTCAATAGAGTGACTTGAAGCTCTGCAATATTTTGATCACCGTGACTGTTTTGACATCAGTTCTATCCCAACATTTTGAATTATTAAGTGCAATAAAAACCACAATGTCTTTAACACTGGATTCAGTACTGATCAGGTGAAAGTTGCTCAAATTATATATGTGACTTAAAGGTACAGTTAAATCATTTCATTATTAGTTTTGTTATAAATCAAGGAAGATGATATGTTTTATAAACCCAATTGATTAAGCAAATGCATTACAGCTTCAGCTGAATTGAGAACTAACTCATACACAGAGAAAAACAAAGGGAGATGAGTTAAAATACTAATTATATTGGTATATACTGGTTATATACTTCAGAGTCTTAAAACTCAGAAAATCTGGACTATCAAACTGTTGACGGATGTAGCAAAACTGTGGGAAAAATCACTGGAATAAGTTGGTGCCTTTTTATCTTGAAATAATGTAATACAGAAAAAATAGAGTTTATAGTAAAGTAAACAATGTAGCAGAAAGAAAGAAAAAAGACAATTTGGATCCAATTGAGAACTGATGCATCTAAATGTGTGGGCTGTGCCATATCAGTAGTTTTTTCCAGTGGGATGCCTGCAAATGCATTTGTCATCAACTCACATAAGACTCAATCTATACAACTGGCTGTACAATAGATGAAAATTATAGGAACTATAGCCAAGACAATTTCAATGGATCAGGTTGAAGAAACCTGGATTAATTTATTGTCAATAGAATGATAATATCAATGTATTTTGACACTATTACTGTAAAGTATAAATTTCAGTTCATCTAATAAATGTTTTCATGGCCTGATTTCAAAAGCCAAGAGCTTTACTGGCTATATACATTCTATCACATATGGCAGAGTTGTTGTTGGGTTTTTTTTTCCCAAACATAGGGCAAAACAGCTGACAATAGCTCGGAAAGCCATATATGGAACAAGGCCATCCAAAGTACAATTTAGCATTTCCAGTGATTGGGTAGATTGGATAAAATAATAAAGTAGGATTGGGACAGATACACAACCCTCACCAGTAGCAGTTGGATAATTGCTGTGTGTTCAGAACATGATTCAGCCATTGCTCAGCAAAAGTATATAATATACAGGACTAAACTTGACTAAATACTGTATACTCAATTTGCCAAAAGGAAAACCAGAAATATTAGTCCACACGTTTCACTCACCAGCATGTATATCTTTAGCTCATGCATGATTGAGCTGTAGAATTCATAATCTATTATCCCCATATTTTCACTTTTAGCTACAAAATGGATTACATCAGTCTAGTAGATGATATTTAGTCATGTACTTAACCACCCTATAAAAATCAAATTTATTAAAAAGTATAACAATGCTTATATTATACTCTCTCCTTCTACTTTCATAATACTATTTTAAGTTTATCCTCCTTTGCCTGTTCACGTATCAGGTTACCTTATCAGGTATCTGGTAGCCATATCCTCCTTTGCCTGTTCACCTTACGTAATAGTGAATTCTTCTAGGACAGAGTCCCCCACCTTTTTTGGCTTTGTGAACTGGTGTGGGGGGAGGAGAGGGGATGGCTCCGTGTGAGCAGCCCTGTTCTGAAAGGCTCAAGGCCTGATAGTGGGCCATGGCCCGGGGATTCGGGACCCCTGTTCTAGGATATAATACATATACAGTCAAGACTAGACCAGCACATATTATATTAGAAGAGCAACAAAGATGATTATGGGACTGGAGACTAAAACATACAATGAAGGGTTGCAGGAATTGGGCATGTCTAGTGTAATGAAAAGAAGGACTAGGGACAATATGATAGCAGTGTTCCAATATCTAAGAGGCTGCCACAAGGAAGAGGGGTTGAACTTACTCTCCAAAGCACCTGAAGGCAGGTCAAGAAGCAATGGATGGAAACTAATCGATATAACCAACCTAGAACTAAGGAGAAATTTCCTGACAGTTAGAATAATTAACCAGTGGCGCTCCTTGCCTCCAGAAGTTGTGAGGGTTCCAACAGTGGAGGTTTTTAAGAAGAGATTGGACAACCACTTGTCTGAAATGATATAGGGGGTTGGACTAGAAGACCTTAAAGGTCTCTTCCAACTCTGTTATTCTGTTAATATTAGACTGTCCAGACCAGGGGTGTCAAACTCACATCATCACGGCAGGCTCACATGACATATCGGGACTTTTTTCCCCTTCACTTAAGCAGGCGTGGACATGGCCAGCATGTGATGCATCTGGCCCGTGGGCCGGGAGTTCAACAGCCCTGGTCTAGACTACTTTTCTAATACTGGATTTTGTTTATTTAGGCCACTATTCTTTATTCTTGATGTTGTCAAACTAAAATCTGGAGCACCACTCACCACTGGCTGAAAATGCTGAAGATTGTAATACTGTATGAATATCTACAGGAGTATCTTTCTTCCTCCTCTCCTCTCCTCTGCTCTTACTGGCAACAAAGACTCCTATCAATTTTTCTACCTAAAATATTTTAGAGATGGCGATACAGGCTCCACCTGGAATTTCTGTGAAATATAGTCTGTGAACTACAAATCTTCCCAAAGAGCTTAGAATTCACTAACATTGCACAGCGCAATGCCAAAAATACTGTGTCTACCTGTCACGCTAGTATATTGTATTCTTAGCCCCTGGCAATTAAACTAACAAGATGCTTCATTTTGACACCTCAGTCGAACACTCAAAACATCCTCAAAGACCAGTTCAACTTTTAAAAAGAGGAATTGGGGCCAGCACCGGAAAGGAAAATAATCTATTTGAGCATCCTATTACCATAAAAAAATTAAAAAAAATATATATATGTAGTGTTTCTTTTAAATCACTTTCAAAACAATAAGACATTTCTTAAATGAATTCTGTAATATTCCTTCCCATAATCACCGATGCAACAGGAAAATTGCTAACTTTATTCTCAAGCCAAATTTGTCAGTCATGCTGCTCTGTGCTCAGACTAACAATGTTCTGAGCAATTAATATCAAACCTTCCAAAGCAGCTCTGCCTTCTGATCGTGAGGGTGCTTCTGCCATCATCAGAAAGTGCAGCGAGTGTGAGGGCAACAAGGAGGAGGAGGAAGAGGAGGGAGAAGAAATGGCTTTCTCTTCCACTGGGCTAGGAATAGAAAGATAATTGCAGTGCATTTTGCACAAAATTGCTGCAGTTGGAAACATCTCCTCACTCCCCTCCCTGCCCATTTTCTGTTTTAATTATAGTTATTATTGTACTCTTAAGAAATTCAGCTGGTGTAGAACAATTCCTTTTCTTCCTTTTCAGATGCATCCAAACCAGCCATTATGCACTCCTTCCTTGAGCCTTGACATGGAAACCAAAGGCTACTGAATTGTTGTTCATGGTGAGGTCCTTGGATACAATCATTATTTTGGGGTCAGTATGCCCAGCTTCAGAACGGAAATGGACAAGGGAGAGATAAGGAAGAAAGCAGAACTATTCTTCTTGGCCTCTGCCTATCCTTTGCAGCCCAGCATTTCCCTTAGGCTGAAGAAAGTGCTTTAGCAGGCTGTAATGAATGTGTAAAAGCCCAGTGGGAATGAAAGCATGGTTTCAGGTATGCATAAAGCAATCTGGAAACATGTGTTTAAACAGACGTTGGGAAGGCTGCTATTTGCAAAGAAGCATTCTGAATATTAGCATTGAAGTCGGAGGGGGCAAAAAGCTAGGAAAACCCCAAAAGACATTTCTTATGGTCGTGCAGTTCAGCCTTTTACCTGGTTGGAGTTCATGCATCAACTCTGTGAACATAATGGGAAACAGCAAATACAAATTCCAGAGCTCCTGTGCTTTGATTGTGACTAGAATGCAAAGGTAAGCCTGCAGCAAGCAGGTGGGTGATGGAAGGTGGAAATACGGAACCAAGAAGGTGATATTTATTTATGTAGCTTGCAGAGTTCCTGCAAGCAATTTTGGGCTGAGTCCAGAGGTTTTGTCAATCTGACCATTCTTTAGTTACATAAATTTCTACAATGATCATCCAAAGCTCCACCTGAAGGGCTTGAAGCAATAGGTTTGGAAAGACCAGTGATGATATTCTGTGTTAGTTCTACTTTGAGAATTTCAAATCCATCAGGTTTAAATTTTTACTTTTTAGTTGTGTGTGTTCCTATAAAATGAGAAGCTCCTCATTCAGAACTGACATCAGCAGTGATCGGATTCAAACACCTTTGCAACTTTGCTCTAACCATATCATCATTTCCATATCATCTCATGAGAGTGTGGGACTCATATTTGTCCAAATATTGCAGCTGTGTAACCACAACCGTTAGTCCTGTATTACAGAATTTGATGTTTAGGAAATCTGAACAGTTCTTCCATGTGTATGTAGAAGCATTCAGTCTTGTTTATGGTCTCTTTATATGAATTGTGGGTACGTGCCTATAGATATAGGTCTATGCATGTGAATGGGAACGTATGGGAGAAAGGACTAATCCAACATTGAATTGTGGTCCAGCCTATTATTGGCATATAGTTCTTGATGTCCTTCTCTGAAGGAAATGCAACACAAAGAATGAAAAGGATTGCCTATGCTGATCAATATCAAAGACAAATAAACTGTCCCTCCACAGCTTTTTTTTAAATTTCAGCAGTCATCACCTTTCATCAGGATAAGTAAGGAATGGTGTGATTAGTTGTCCTGAATAGTTGCAGGAGCCAGGTGTATTTTTATATCATTTGTACACTGGGGGGGTCCTTATGCTGTCTCAGCTTGGTTGTTTTCTTGGAACCTTGTTTCATTACCAAGATAATGTCATAACTGCTAAGAAGAGATTGGAGTTTGCAGGTGTGTCAAACTCACGTTATCAGGGCAGCGTCATGTGACGTATAGGGACTCTTTCCCCCTTTGCTAAACCGGGTGTGGGCATGGCCAGCGCATGACGCATCTGGTCTGCAGGCCAGGAGTTTGACAGCCCTATTCTAGTGGTTTCTCTGTCAGTATTGATGGGAGTGGTCTTATTGGTTGCTTGATTAGGTGACTGTTAATTGTTGTATGAGTTCCTTGATTAGGGTATTGTTTGCTTCTTGATTTTTGATTTAGTGTTAATCTTGTTGTTAATCTGTGCTCATTTGGGTGTTGATTGCTGGTAGAGATTCGGGGTTGTTGTGTGTTGTTTTTGGTTTTTTGGCTTTTTGATTGTCTCTTGAATGGCATGTAGATGTTGTTTATCTCTATGTGCCTTTTGATAGTTGATTTCTCCAAGTGCTGGGCTTCCAGGAATTCTCTACCATTTTTGGACTTGGCTTGCTCTAGGATATTCATAGTTTCCCATCTGAAACTATGGCTAAGTCTGTCATGTGTTGTGAAATCAAGGAGTTTTCATGATGTCTTCTGACTGCTGGTTGGTGTTTATGGATGAATTCTGCTACTCTTCTGACTACATAGTAATTATTACAGTCCTTATATTATATGTTGTAGATGACTCCAGTTTTTTCTCCTGGGGCTGTTGATCTTTTGGTTTACGTAGATTGTTTTGGAGGGCTTTAGTTGGCTTGCATAATGCAGTGATGCCATATGGTTCTAATAATTTGTTGTTGTTTTTTAGATATTTTTTATATATAGCAGTCTTATCCTTTTCACAGTTGTGTTAGTTGTGCTGTAATGGGTTCTTGGATATTATATAGATAATCTGTTTACTTTTTCTGATGTTCAGGTATGCTGCAATGTTTTTTTGCTCTCTAAATAATCTTCTTACACTTTCTCTTGTGGGAAGTTGGGCTGTTACTTTGGTTGTGGAATATTTGTTTGGTGTGGATAATTTTGTATAGACTTGTAGTTCTAATTTGCCATGACTGCCTCTGCTGATGAGGATATCCATGATATTGTAATATCAGAAGCATATAATGCAGGAACTTTGTACCAAATCTAGAACAACATAGGTATCTACAGAATCTCAAATGATCTTAATCTCAAATCTCAAATACTCATCATGATATCACAACACAATCCCTACAACCTACATACTTGAGTCTGACATTATGACACATATTTCAAAGGGCAGTGTTCGTGTTGCAATTATAGGTGATGGGTAGGATGAGCCCAAGGGCCAGGTCAAATACATTAACAGTTTGGAATCACTACACTCCCACAAAAGACCCACATCCATCCCCTGTGAATTCTGTTGACCATCATCTAGCATCACTTTGGCTTGACCATTAGTCGTTCAGATTCTTGTGTATAGGTTGCATGTAATAAACTTTTAGTGCTTTGAACTCAATTTCTGTTCCTGGTTACCTGCACCTGATAGCAATGCCTTGTGATCACTTTTCCAACACTGTGACTAGCTGCAGATGTCTCTACTAGCATTTCTGAGAGGTGTTTTAATCTAGATTCTCTTTGTTTGGTGGAGAAAAAAAAGATAATGATGCCACATTTTATAGTGAAAATAAAGTTATATGTGTAAGAATTAAATAATTCTTTTTTTTAATATCAAGCATATATGCTTTTATTGATTTCCTTCCATATTGAAATTCTGTGTTGATTTTGGCAACTGCTTTAATTCCTTTCCTTTCACCTTGCCTAAAGCAATTCCAAAAGATGTTAGCCTCAATCTTGTTTGTTATTGTGGGAAAGAAAAAAAGTGATTTTTATCAATGATAGCCTGAAGTTAAAGACCAGGAAACTGTGTTAACTATTATGCCAGTTACAAATGAGAGTATCTAGTGTGTGAATAAAATAGAACATTATTTTTAATTAATGGAATAGTTCTTCAGACAAATTAGTTGTGAATCCAATCCAAATGTCATCAATATTAAAATGTAAACAAATCTCTGACTAGCTATTCAACTTTCTATCATGTCACGTAATGAAATACAAAAATTAAAACAACAGAATCATTACTTATGCTTTCATTATTTTCATTTCTTACCACTTTTTGCGTGGTTCCCACTCAAACCTTTATCCCCACCCCCCAACTTGTTTACCTAGGACTCCCATCTCTTCTTGTTTAACAGTCCTGGGATTACAGCAGAAACAAGGACTGTCAGGATTCTCATTACTAAGTGATATGGCCATGTGACATCATGCTTTATGACTACTTGCTTAACAACAGAAATTCCAGTCTCAATTACCACTGTAACTTGAGGACTACCTGTAGAGTGACTGACATTAGTCTGTCTGCTCCCAGGATCCATTACCTCAATGTAGGCCCAAATATTGAACTCTTACTTGGGTTTAGTCTATCTTCTTTGAACAGTGCTCTAATATAGGCATATGATGAGGAAGACATATAATCAAATACACAAATCAGATACAGATTGCTTCATATATTCCTCACTTTAACTAGAAGATTAGGCTAATGTAACGGTAGAAATTATGTTTTCATCATGAACTCTTCTCAATGATTTTTTTTTTCTCAACAGAATAGTATCTGCCATTTTCTCCTTGTTTTTGCAATCAAATGACAAAATACTGAAACAGACAATCTGGTGTTTTCGCACTCATATTAAATATGGTAAATCTTAGAAATGAAAATTAAGTAAAATTATTTCAGCTTGCCCTGACCAACATTACAGATGGAAAATTAGACTGAAAATGAATAATTACTGCTGTTGCTCAGGAAAACCTAAGTTCACTTTTGGGGGATATTTTAGATAGACCTCTCATAATAGAAACCTCTCATAATAGAAACTGAGCATATTACATGAATGGATCAAAAACAACACCAAGGCTCTTTTTGCTTATCTCATAATCCTATAAAATTGAGAACCTAACTACTGTGCCATGGGTCACAATGTTCTTTCCAAGACAATCCTCTCTCAAGTGACTTTGCAAATGCTGTAATACACAAAGCCCATTGAAACAATTTACATATAGTAAACTAAGTTTTAAATTTTATTTTACTTATCTTATTTCTTGGGATAGTGCTTCATAGCAAAGAAACCAAATAACCAGAGAGTTCCAAAGATGGCATTCTTAGATTCATCAGGTTTCTCCATTGCCGTACCATTTTGTGGGGTTCCTTTCACTATTCCTTTGGTCAAGAATTTAGTTATTATTATTATTTCTTTTATTTATTTGTATTCTACCTTTATTGTTTTTACAAATAACTCAAGACAGCAAATACATCCACCGTACTTTCCTCCTCCTATTTTCCCCACAACAATCCTTTGTGGTGGGTTGAGCTGAGAGAAAGTGGCTGGCCCCAAGTCACCCATGGTTTTCATGGCTAAGGCAGGGCTTGAACTCATAATCTTCTACTTTCTAGCCTGGTGTCTTAACCACTAGACCAAACTGGTGCTAAAACTTAAAAAATAAAACTAACTTGAGCTCATGAAAGAACATTTTTAATGACAAATGTGATAATAGGATCATCATTAAGGCACCACTGAACACACATGGTAGGCAGCCATATTGACCAGTTATCATATTTTATAACAAAGCAAAGTTTCTTTGTCTTCCATACTAGCCCAGATATGCCAGCATGCATTATATAGCCCAACACTTCTAACATTTGGGTGGTGGCTTTCTTGCTTACTTATCTCATAAGGCTTAATCAATATGATCCAATATGATCTCAGAAGAAATTGCAGGTAGCCCTCACTTAATGACTGATCACTTACCGATTGTTAGAACTTATGACAGACCTCCCCCTCTCAAAAACATGTACTTACAACCCAGATTCAAAGTTACAATGTTCTGCTTCATCTCACAGGCATATGATTGCATTTTGGGTGCTTGGCAACAAACCTATTTATGGCTGTTTGTGGTGTCCAATAGTCACGTGACTGTGATTTACAACATTTTTGCCAGGAACCAATATTTCCTTCTGGTTTCCTGTAAAACCTGCTCATTACAAACAATAGGTTTGCTTAATGACCACTGTAAAAAAATGATGTCAAATCTGGTCAGTCACTTAATGACTGGCATGACTTACAACTTACACTTATCCAATAACATAACCTAAGAAAAGTAAATGAAAAACAATTCAAAGGGCAATAACTGACTGCTGAACAGAGAAGGTATAAGTGTGAAGAGCTTTATTTTACTTGGTATTTTTCAAATATGACTAATTAATAGGAAATACACAACAGCAGCTGCAGAAAGAAAAAAACAGACATGTAACTAGAGCTCAATTCATTGTCAAGTCTTCAGAAATGCAAGCAAAAGCTAACATCTGCAAAAGTCTTTCCTACAGTGAGGAAAATCATATCTATCTCATTGTGGTGTGTTCTGCTAGGGCATAGGCTTGTTTTCTTGCACGTATCTTATTTAATACTTCAGAGAGAAAAATGGTATGAGTAAATATCTAGCCTACAATAGATTTCATTGTCAGGCCAACTAGAGAAAGTGAAGGCAAGAACAGATGAGGCATTTGTGTCAACTGTTTTCATGTGTCAAGCAACTGACCCATAACTTTCATTGATGCTGCTTATATGACAAACCTCGAGTGATTAATGTTACATTCCAGGAGCAATTAAAGTTGCAGTGCTGTTAGTTACAAAACTACAGGTCTAAGCACTAATTTGATCTGCTTACCAATATGAAACCCAATTTTGCTTAACTGTGAACAAAGAAATATTGATTCCTTTTTCATGAATTATGTTCTCTCGCTGCAAAATCTGAAATCCTTGTTTCCTGTGTTGAACAATTTAAAAGATTCACAGCTACAGGACTGTTCTCAGCCTCAAAAAAAGGAAAACATGCCAGTATCAGAAAACCATAAGCTGCAGCCTCCATATTCTCCCAAAGCTTGAATGCAACATGATTAAGTGTGACCAGCAAGCCAAATGTGACCCCATTGCCCTTATCACATCTGCCACTGCTCTCTGTATTGTTGCATGAACATTTTGATCTGGATTCCTTTGAGGAAAAGACTCTGAATCAGGATCAGTTTCCAAAAAGAAGAGTTGATTGGGTCAGCCGAGCGGGCCCCATTCCCAAGTAAGAATAGACACCAAACAGAGTTTGGGAAACTTGTATGTATGTTCTGCATTCTATTACATGCAGACTACAACCTTTGGTGAAGTTTCTATCAGTTTTTTACATCAGTCTTTATTATATATGAGTTCTTAAGGGGACTCCTTTATTTTAAATCTTGTTTAGTTTGTCACTTTCTCGCTTTGACTTAATCGTGGTTCTGCACAAGCATACTTTCTTATAAAAGTTTGTGGCATTTGTCAGTCTGTCTAGAAGAATCAAATTTTTCCTCCTTCTGGATCACTTCTTTCCTTCTCTCAGCTCACCCACAATCCCCTTATTCACATCCATGTGGGAGGCACAGTTTCCTTTCTCTGCTACATTGTCTTCTTCCCTGTCCTCATTGCCCTTTCCCAGATTTAATTTTCACTTAACACGTGCCTTGCAGTTGGTCATGTCTAAGAAACACCAAGAAGGGAACAAGCTTTTACTCTTTTATTTTCCCTTTTCAGTACAACTACTACCTTCTTTTTGAGATTTGATGGGAATGCTTTGGCAGTTTCCTGCCTATCCAAACAGGCTGTTGGAGAGGGAAGGAGGGAGGGAGGGAGGTATGGAGAGAGGGGTGGACGGATAGGAGGATGGAAGGATGAAGGGATGGAGGGATTCAGGAATTAGCTTTCTGGAATTCAGTGACATGGTCCAGTCAGAGATCAGCTTGTCTGGTTCAAATGCAAGATCTCAGTCAATCCAATTCAGTTCCCTGTGACCTACTGAAAGATACACCAAAGAGAACTCACTCTGCCTCTAAAGATGCCAGCCAAAGCTGGTAGTGAAAGTGAAGATGACTCTAAAAGCTCATCATTACTTCAATATCCAAGGCTCCTGTCAACGCTAGAGTTTTTGTTTTCCGACTCACATCAACATAAATAGAACTTTAATCCATTCTAGATTATAAGTCTAACTACATTCAGTTCCTGATTGTTTTGAGCTTAAACTATTGATAGTAGCCGAAACAATGAAATACAAATAAAAGGGAGAAATATTACATATATGGTTTTTTTTTCTTGGTCATGCATATTATAGCAATAGCAATAGCACTTAGACTTATATACTGTTTCACTGTGCTTTACAGCCCTCTCTAAGCAGTTTACAGAGTCAGCATATTGCCCCCAACAATCTGGATCCTCATTTTACCAACCTCGGAAGGATGGAAGGCTGAATCAACCTTGAGCCGGTCAGGACTGAACTCCAGGTTATGGGCAGAGTTAGTCTGCAATACTGCATTCTAACCACTGCACCACCATGGTTCATTTATTTTGCTCACTTAATTTCTTAAAGCAAATCTGTTGACTCACAGGTTGCTCTGAATGAAGCCGCATATCTAGTAGTTTGTTCCATAAGAACAAAAATGGTACTGAAAAGGGTAACTTTGTGACACATGTAGGAAAAGGGACGGATTTGCACCACAAATGCATGACAATCCATGACATTCCTGAGAGCAACATGACCCTACTTACTCTCTCACACACACAACATAAAAAATGCTGCTCTGTATAACACTGAGGAAAGAGTGTTTGTTATATACAGTCACATTCCCTGCTTTATCCCCAAAGTATTATTCTTTATAAAGCAATAATCAGTAAGTCTCTTTTAATAAAACCAATGAACTATAGATGCTATCTACATCCCACTGTGATCTGACGTCTTTATGTTTAAGCAAGTAAACTAGAGTGGGGTGACTAGGAAGAAAAGGGAACAAGACTTCTTCTTTTTTTCCTATCTCTTTCCTTCCAATTACTCCCAAGTGAGTCTCATTGTACACTTGAGAGGGTAGTGACCAGGAAAATAAATGAGCATGTGTTGTATATCTGAGTACACGCTTTGATAATAGAAGACAAAACTTTGCATTAAAACAGAGTTTCCCAATACATCCAAATTGGGACATAATTAGTGAGGCTATTAATCCTAAATGCAGTACACAGCTAACCCAGCTCATCCTTCTTGGTTTACTATTCTGAAATTGCAGCCTCCTGTTTTAGATAAAAGGCAGAATGGTGCTTTAAAAAAGCCTTAGGGATCCTGAATAAAATCTTTCATATTGGAAGAAGAATGAAGGCAAAGAGGCTTGCAAGAACCAGTTACTATTTTGTAACTTCATAAACCTTTGTTGGTATGGCTAAGTCACTAAAGGTTTCTTCCAAGGAATTCCCACTGACCTAAGTGGGATTGATCAATATTGTTCTCCTATGATCCATCTAAGTCTCTATAGCTTTTCTCAAATAAATACTGCCAGGTGCATTCTGGAATTCTCACCAGCATGGCCAGAACCATTTAAGATCAATAGAGAAGTTTGGTCTAGTTTGATTCAGTTTGGTCTAGTGGATAAGGCACCACACCAGAAACAAGGATATCGTGAATTCTAGTTCTTTCTTAGGCATGAAACTCAGGTGCGTGACTTTGGGTCAGTTCTTAGCCCAATCCATCTTACAGGGTTATTGTAGTGGGAAAAATATGGAGAGGAAGAAGTATTAGATATATTTGCCACCTTAAATTGTTTATAAAAATAACAAGGATGGGAAATCAATCAATCAATCAATCAATCTGGTCTATACATTATGATTTATCAAAAGAAATTTGTTTACCAAGGAAAGACAGAAAACACCCTGCTAGGAATTTATACTCTTGGCATGCAGTCCTGTTGTTCTTTGCTCATCCCTCCAGGAACATACACATACATACAGGCTATCTGAGGAGCTGTCTCATCCCAATGAGACTAGCGTGCCTCTACTGATGCCAGCAGAAGAGGCCTGCAACAGACCCATGTGCTAAGGAATTCTGGCAGGCAGCATCAAGGAAAAGAGCCTTTCCTGCCATGTTCCCATCCCTGTAGAATACTCTACCACTGGAGGTAAGAATTGCTCCTGTCCTTTTGGCCTTCCAGAAAAGTATTAAAAATGGTTTTGCTGGTTGGCTTGGAGGCCCTATTATGGAATGGGCAGCATGTTGTTTCATTATGGTTGTGTTATTAAATAACATAAGGAAATAACACAGAAAGGAATAAAGGAATCATGATAGTTTCATATCTTCTTGTCCTCTGCCTCTGCCAGAAAATAAACCAAAATCCTACATAAAATCTGGACTTTGAAACTCCATTGCTTGTGTCAAGATGCACAGGCACAGTATGTTAGAGCGGGTCACTGCCTTTTTGTTGCTATATAATTTAGTGTTCTCTCTACATCTCCAACAATACAGTTCTACTCCCCATCTTTGGACAGAATTATATAGGCAGAACAGTAATGGATGGATGGATGGATGGATGGATGCCATTTATCTAAAGACAGAAAGATATGTACTCACTATCTTTAATTACTCTCAGAGAATGAGTTATTCTTTGATATAAATTGCAAACTTGAAGTTCTTAGTAATCTTACACTCCAAGTACTGAAACTATAATAAATCCTTTACAAAAATGAGTACATGCATGCAACACATTCCCAAACTCTTAGCTTATCAGTCATAAAAGCACTACTTGACATTCATCATTGATACGACTGAAATAGATCATTGAACAGCTGCCAGAAGAATTTAGCTATTAGTGTGCTTGAACAATGAGAAATTGAAATAGCTAATTATTCATGAATGCTTGAAATCCAAATGAAAAAAAATATATGCAAGGTTAAAAAAAATAGAGTTGTAGTACTGAGATAAAATTTCCAATAAATTCTTTTGTACATAATTGACTTGGATAACATGAAAAACACATAGTTAAAAACACATAGCTACAACTATCATTTTGAAGGAATTCAAAAGAAGGCTTGAGAAAATGCATAGAGGGTAATAGTATTAATTAATAATCATAATGGTTATATATTGAATCTAGTGTCAAGTATCACCTGTTAAAGAACACAAGGAGAAGCTTGCCATTTAGACTATGCACTATTTTTCTACTTCTTGTAGGGGTAAAGTTGATAATTGTAGAAGTGGAATGCTATATGGGCCTTTAGACTGATCCAGTGAGAATCTAATGTAATTTTGCTCATTACTATTATAGTGACATAATACATAACCTTTTTATATGATGCTAGCTTAAAATAAGATTACACATATTGTATTGCCATTGCCTTTTTTTCTAAGGCTATGAAAGAATGGTTGGCTCAGGGACACTGGGTAGCTTTCATGGCTACAACTCAAGGCATCCTACACCCAGTCCAGTGCCTTAACAAGACCAAATTGAGTGTCATATGATAACATCATTGAATAATTTTGTAATGAGACCATAGTCTTTGGAAAGAACCAGCAGTCCATGTATTTGGTGTAGGTAATAAAGGATGGGGCTCAGATATTTCCCTGATGCCTTTAAATACTTTTTTTCTTTGAAGTCATATATTCTTTTCTTCTTTGAAGATTGTCTAATCATAAAGGTCATTCCCCAAAATTTAAGTTCTCAGAATGTCATCTTCAGTGAGTGTGTATAGGCTTTTGGTTAACAATCTCAATAATTCAAAGGTCAGCACAAATGCTCAGATGTCAATGGGGTGATTTTACAACTAAGATCCTGATTTTTCAAGTCCATCTTTTCCATAATTTGATGTTTAATGTGACAAGCAAGAAAACATTAAGGAGTTATTAGGGACAGTTGAAGAAAGTGGCTTTTGGGTTCTTTGAGTGGAAGATTTCTTCTAATCTGCCCCTCTATCCCATCGTAGGTCCTGCATTGCAGGTGGGAAGAGAAGTTATTCCAGATCTTTCAGATTTGTAGTTAAAAAGAATCTGAGGGAATTCCAAACAAGGTTGGTTGTTGTTTTTTTTTGCAGAATCACACTACCAAATACAAATAATTTTATAGACAAGTATAAATGTCGCTGTTGTATATTTGTTACACTCCTATCTTTTCCACTGTTTATAAGGGAATATCTGACAAACAAAGAGAGATGAAACAAGTGCACATTATATTTTTGGTTGGTATTGCTTGGAGGCACTTGACTTATTTTGAATACAGCAGGTCAACAGCGGGTGAGCCTTGGACTAGATAATCCTACATTATTATGGTCATTCATGGCTACTCAGAAAATTAAGTAAAAGTTAAGTCACATTTCAAGAGAAAAATCCAGACCAGGACAGTGATATAAACCATGATTTCAAGAACACAGTGAGATACAAGAGAAATGGTTAATGAGACCACAATCAGAGAGCAGTCTTGTAAGTAAGGCGTTCAGTAAGGAATTCAGGCAAAGGGAATCATGATCCATAAGTATAAGCAAGTAAGTTACTTCCAGTACAATAGAACTGGAACTGATTTTTTTATTTTTAATAAAGGCATAAGGCTACCAGGGAGTCTTCAGGTAGCCCTTTGTGAGGAAGACGCACTAAAATAGCAAACACCTCCATTGCATTCAGCAAAATCCCAACTTTCATGTTTGATGAATTATAAGGCTTTCTATCTCACAGTAAACAGTTCACCTCTAGTGTATTTTAAGTCTCCAGTTCAAATTCCTTCAGCTAGCAGTGGATAGTGGCAGTATATTGTGAACTTCATCCTCAGATGAAAAGGAGGAAATTTAGAAACAACTTGTTTAGGGAATGCAATGTATAGTATGAAGAAGTCAATTTTGTGGTGGACAATCATATTTCATCTATTTATAAATAAATATTACAAATACTGTCTGCCTCCAAAAGTCTCTCCTCCAAAGAAGATTCAGATTTCTTTGACTGCACTTTGACTGCACGGTTTTCAGAAATTGGTCTCTTGACTTTCTATTCCCTTAAAAGTGGTAATTTAATACAACAGATGCTTTCAACTCTTGATAACTCCACATTGTTTTCAAACCTTGCAACCTTTCCTGCTGTAGTCCTGTTCCAGCTCTACTTAGGATTTTTCCAAGGCAAAAAATAAGGTTATTTTTTTTTCTTACATTGAACCCATTAGATCCACAGATTAAATCATGATGGTTGTTTGCTTATCCGTATGCAAGGGAAAAAAAATAACTGGGGACCATTAGCCTGGATGGCAGGAAGTAATTACTTTCCTCTGGTCCTCTGATATGGCATATAAGAAAAGAACAGATTATTGGAACTAAGTCCACATAGAGTAATCCCAATGTTATCTAGGCGGTTTATGTTAAAAATAATTCCAGCAGATATAGCTTTAATAGGGATCTGTAAATGTTTTTTTTAATCTTTATTTTTGTCTTGGATTTTATTTTACCAGTGTTTTAAATTACATTACTTTGATCACTTTTTTCCTTCCCCAAATACAACAAACAATATTGAGAAATTAATGAGAACTCTAGGCCTGATTTCTCATGGTCAAAAACAATTAGCAAACTCTTGTCAAGCAATTGAAGATAGATAGAACCAGAATGCTTGTATTATGCTATTTTCCTCCAGCCTTTGCAGGAAATGCCACCCAACACACCCAATTACTGTCAGTACTGGAAACAATGTGTTGGCGGTTTAGATATGAGAGCTTTTGCCTTTCTGTTCAACATGCTCAATCAGCTATCAACAATTCATTCAGGAGTCCTGTTTCTGTTGTTAACATGCTGTATAGGTGATCAAAGAGATTGTCTGCTCATGCATAATGACCATGTAATTAGGTGTGTGCACACACACAATAAAAGAAATCTGTCCCATATTTAAAATACAGTGAGATGTGCTAAATATTCATTTGGCATCAGATCCATGTAGACATTCTGAAGATGCATGCAATATTTATTTTCCTCTGTCATGCTCTAAATGGGAAAGCACCAGTGGGGATAGAAGGAAGTAGGTTCATGATCTATAGGACACTCCCCAAGGCAGGCATAACAGAACAGAGAAACAGAGTTGGAAGGGAGGACCTTAAGAGTTCTTCTAGTCTAACCACCTGCTCCAGCAGGAGGCCCTATACTATTTCAGACAGATGGTTATCCATTCTCTTCTTAAAATCCTCCAGTGATGGAGCAACCACAAATTCCGAAGGCAAGGCATTCCACTGAAAGATGGCTCCCAAGAGTGTTGAACAATATAGTTAGGAATAAAATGTTTATTATAGCAGTAGCACTTAGACTTAAGAGCGCTTTACAGCCCTCTTTAAGCAGTTTACAGAGTCAGCATATTGCCCCCAATAATATGGGTCCTCATTTTACTGACCTCGGAAGGATGGAAAGCTGGGTCAACGTTGAGCTGTTCAGAATCGAACTGCTGGCAGTCAGCAGAATTAGCCTCCAATACTGCTTTCTAACCATTGCACCACCACAGCTCTTTTTAATTTTTAATTAGTTAATTGCAATTCAGGAATAGTGGCCATAGCATGAAAGTCACTGAATGAGACTGGGGCAGGTAATTTATACCCTTCCTATTTCACCTTCAGCATGTTCTCTCCCTATGCTTCCCCAGGTGGCCTTCCTTTTCTCCCTTTCTTGCTGATCATGCCACACGTTAATGGTAGAGAGTACAGAAAGGAAATTGACATTGATGGCAGTTCAGTATGCAGGAATTGTTGCCTAGGAAAAAGGGGCTAATGCATTTTCAAAGTCCAGAACATTCAGGTAAAAATGAGGAGCTGCTACAACCGAGACCTCCCTAATTCACCATATTATAAGGTGGGGGGAGGCACAGCACAGTCTGACTTGCAAGTTGTTATAGCCAAACTCGATAAAAGTAGTTTTAGCCTTCCTGCAAAGTTTATTTTCTGGTCTGTTCTACCTAAGAGGGCTGGCATTAACATTCTTTGCATTCCTGCTCTGAGAATGCCCCAATCTGGGACACTGTGCATACTGTTCGGCTTTCTGCAAGTGTCATCCTGCCACTGTTCTGAAGTGGGTGTCTGAAGCTGTAGCCAAGCGGTAGCAAAATTAAATGCTAAAGAAAGCAGATGGGATATTTGTAGAAGAAAAGTAGCAGGCGTGGATGCGGGTTCTTTCTTTTGCTTGGCACGCTTCCCCTGTTAATTTGAGTTCCCCTCTCGGTCAGTTTCTGGAAAAAACTGGTTCTGCAAAACCCAGATTGGCTAGTGTTTGTACAGTTAGACATTTCCTTTCCTCACCACCTGAATCATTTTTGCAGCTTTTAAAATGTTAATTGTAAGAGTGAGTGTGTTTAAAGGAAATTAAGGAGCTTTTGAGTGCTTAAAATTTCAAGCATATTTAAAAGAAAAAAAGTAAAGTGGCCTGCACAAAGTTTATGGAAAGGCTTGGTATAATAATGAATTTAATTATTGCTGAAATTGCTGGCAATTTCAAGGGAAATGCAAAGACAGCAGGAAGCGCCGTTCATTCTGCTTCTTTGTTCAAATCCCAATTACAGACATATTCCTTTTACAACTGGTCCAGGTGAGGGAGTTCAGAACCAGTGGGAAGCCCACACCACACCAGAAGCTGATATAGTTCTTAGGCAGGAGGTAGCACTCTGTAATTGACACCTGCTTTCCATCACAAGCGGCGGAAGCAATTGCAGCTTCGATGGGGCTTTGATTAAAAAAGGAAATACAGCTTCTCTAATGTTCGGAAAATTCTATGGAGCCCAATTCAAGCCCTAATATTAGAAGAAAAATATGTCCATAAACAATATTTCTGTTTGAATTTTGCATTTTTCA
>JANHFL010001470.1:129015-165605 GCA_032468155.1 Oxyrhabdium leporinum
CATGGCCGTCGTTTGAGCGGGAGGGTTTTTGAGGCAAAACCGTTACCCCTGGGGGATCGCGAGGCCCCCTGCGAGGTTTCCGGTATAGTCCCTTTACCCACCGTCCCTCCGAGATGATGTCGGTCGCTAGGACCCCCCTCCGTGCTCGATTCGGGACCCCCCCATCGGAGAGCCGATGGAGATCCCGTGCCGCTGCTATGAAGCCCCGCCCATTCTCGAGACAGATTTTCCCAAGTACTTCTCCTGAATGAACAATTCCCACCATCAGCTGCAATTTAGATAGTTACAGATCTCTTCAAAATCCTGCCACTGTGCTTCCCATCAGGTGGATGAGGTGTCCCTTTGAATGTGCCAGACCAGAATACTACTAGTTTAAAAGTTTAAATTCATATGTCTTCAAGGAGAATCTCAAGAAATCATTGATTTAATTAATGAAAAGAGTAACTTACTAGTTATACTCTATTATATAGCCTTTCAATCTCCCAACTTTGCTCTCATGCTTAAGTGGCATGTCTTTCCCTAACATCCTTTCCAAATGCAGCTGCCAGTCAGAGGTGCCAAAATGCTTCTGCTATAGAAACACTTTGAACACTTGAAATGTATTTTTTTTTCTGCACAGGGACAGGAAATCCACAGTAAGCATGAGGCAAGTCAGCTCTGCTATAACATTAGTATGGCACAGGAAGAAAAGCCACTTATTTACTGTCATCCGGAAATACCTCCAGCCTAGCCAAAGAATGATGGCACAGCCATTATCTCTGATCACTCTATGTCAGTTATTATGAAGGTCTGAAAACTGTATTATCCATGAAAGCTATAGTTACCAGAGTGTGCTTTTTATGAACCTCTCTAGTATCATTTTTATTGAAGAGTGGTGCACAAGCCAATAAAATGAAGTGAAACTGTATGAACCAGTTCAAATCAAAACTTTGTATCTAGCTATAAGTCATGTGACCAATATGAGGGTCATAATTTTTAGTAAGTTTAATTCATTCCATGAAAAATCCTGATGACTTTTATAATATTGGAGACAAGTCATCAAGGAACAATGGCTCAGACATCTCAAAATACCCTCTGAGGAGTTCTAAAGGACGAAAATAGTGTGTGGCGCCAAAAACTTTTAGGAACAAGCCTAAAGTGAACATGCAGACTTGGCTGTATGAGGTGTGCCTGCAGTTTTGTCTATGAATTTCAGGTCATAAAAATAGCACTGCTTCATCTCAAGGACAGCACAGTCATTCAAATAAAATGTTATCGTTTGGCAGCTTCAAAGCTTGGATGAAATCTTGCCTTGGCTTATATAAAAGACCTCTGGCCCAGACAGAGGTGTGGTTGGTGAGACATCTTAAAAACCTCCAAATAGAGTACCCTACAACTAATTTTGAAAGCAACACAAAGAGCCAATCCAATTCACAGTCCTTTTTTTTCCTTAGAGAAATTACACTTTATAACTAATTCTTGCCCTTACAAACTGACTAGATCGTAACTTATTAACTAAATCAACTCCACTTGCTGTGAAAGCCTGAGGATAGCCTCCAGCTTTCGTCCCTTTCACTCTAATTATCAAGTGTGTACCAGATTAAATTCAAAATGAAGTAGCGGGGTCAGGAAATCTACTTAAAGTTTAATGGAAGTTAATGATTCATTGATCAAACTCATTTATGTCTAATTAAAGCCTTCCTGCATTGGAAAAGACAAGGGGGGGATTTTTACAAAGCACCTCCTCCCTGCACGTGGCAGGATAGAAAGCTGGAGTGAATAGAAAATGCATGGCATCTGGATTCTGTGTTTCAAGAGCACATGGCTTGGCTGAAACCATGCATATTTGAAGCATAATTATTTCAGATGACTTCACCAAGTGGATTCTTTTTTTACAGGACACTGCCAAAGAAGAAACTGGGATCCAGCTGCATGAAGCCAGATTGTCCACTAAGCTTGTGTGTATCGGAATCAAACCCTAATAATTAAGCTCTGAGAGAATTACAATAATTAGATTGCGCACAAATGGCAAGGCTGAATCTCAAAACTCATAGATATGTGAAATAACAACAATTTGAAAATGGAAGCAAAGACTCCATATACAAAATGGAAAACTTTTTTTCAAAAAAAAATAAAATTTAAGACTTCTATTTTTCTTTTTTTTTTAACTGTACGTAGTATTTTTTTTCCAAATTTAAGAAAATAGTCATACTGTCTTTGAAATTCACAATAAATGAATGGACAAACCATCAAGTATATATGGGATTAGAACTCACGTTCTCCCTAACCACTATGCCAATGGGACTCTGTTAATAATATTATATGGTTTCTTTCCATAACATAGTTTAATAAACATCTTTGGAGGTGAGAATGTAATGGAAGATGAGCTGTCTATAAGTAAATACATAATTTGAGGTCCAGTAGATGAGAAATCTGGTTCTCCGGATTAAAAATGCAGTGGATTCTTCCAATTTTGAAATCCCCAGAGACAAAAACCCTTGAGCTGTCCAAATATTTTCATCAGTGGAGGAGGCAAGGTCATTGAAATAGCCTTGCTACTTTCTTTTCAGAAAGAAAAATGCCAGTTATACCATAAACTACCAAGAGAGGGGTTATTGCAATTTTGTTTGAGATTTGATTTATAATTACCAAAATCTCGCATGATGGATGTTTGCTGTTTTCCTTGTTTTTCTTAGAAAGTCTTCACACAGCTAATAACAATGCAATGGAAGAGGTTGCTTCACACTTTCAATGTACTGAGCAAAAACCTGCCACACATAAGGTCATCAAGTTGTCATCTGCAGAAAGGAACCATCGTTTCTAATTATTTGTTCCCAGGCAGCATAATCCTACCGATATCTAAGTTTCAGAAGCTGTAATCTGAAGAGGGTAATTTTTCTCCTTGGGACAGGCTTGGCAGGGAGGGGAAAAAATATTTATATGACTCTGGTGTAAGCTCCTCCCCATATTCAGTGACTGGGAAGGAATTGCATTCAGCAGATTCTCAGCCTGCTCCTCTTTTCAGTGCTTCTTTCTAATTATTTCCAGTGTCCGACTTCAGATGTCAGAAAGAATAAATTTCAGAAGCTTCTAGGGAGGTAATAAAAATATTCCTGACCTCTCACACTTCAACATTCAAAGAGGTATGATGAAATGGCTGATAGATCCCAGAAAGGTTTTTCAATAGACCACTGGATAAAGCATGGATATGCAACACTGAATATGATGCCTTGGGAGCTGCTCATCTCCCCAGTTCCCCAGTTTTAAATTTTAAATTCTTTTCAATAAAATAAAGCTGACAGGCTGCACAACATTTACATCTTCAGAATCATCTGTATTTCCAGAAAAGTCTCTCAGCAAGATAGACTTCATAGTGTTCTTAGCCAAACAAAATGGTGGGCAGCTGAAATACACAGAGTGCCTATCTATGCAGAAACAGGATGAAATAGAGAGCATTAAGGTGAAAGAGAATATCCTGGGGGACTTAATGGGCTGTAGATGAACATACCTTCTTATACTTCAATATGTTATGACAAACCAATATTGTTGCCCTGCTATCACTGACTGCTCTGACAATTTTGCACAATGAGAGCCATGCTTAAAATGTGAAGTCGACTGTAACTTAACTGTTAGCCCTGTAAGGTAGACCAGGCAAAGAAACAGGCACCATGTATGGTCTAAAGCTACTTTTATTAGAACAGTTATAGAACAATTACAGTAACAGAATCAAAGTCTGAATATGCTCTTTTACCTTCATGTGAATTTGGGGAACTGGGGGAGGGGGACGATTGTCTGAAGCCTTATCAAACCTTTCTTGGTATGGACTCAGACAAGTCTTTTCTGCTAATTGCTTTGGTAATGGAATTTCCCTGTCCTCCATACTACCTTCTATATTCTGTACTCTATCTTTGGCTCTTCCCTGTCCTCCAAATGATCCTCTATATTTTTTCTACCTCTGGAATAAAGCAAAACATTTTACTTCTTTTAAGGCTGCTATTCACAAATAAAACGTGGGCCACTTCTCTGTGGAATGATCCCAACCCAGAGAAAAATGTGTATCAATAAATAAATAAATATTTACCAGGGAATAAACCACAAAGAAACACCTCCCAGGCAACGAGATAGAAGAATAGTTCTTTTGAATTTCTGCCTATCATTCCATTGTAAGAAATTATTGGAGGAGATAGGAACCCTGATCACATCCCGTGTGGCAGTTCCCTTTAGCCCAAAACCAGATAAGAACGTTCTTATCCCATTTGCCTTGATGTTATCCATTTTTGATGGATGTAGTGAATTACGGACCTTTAAAAAAATTGTAATTACTCTTTTGGAAGATTTACACCATCTATAGAAGGTCATTAGCATGTGCCTAATATGCCTGAAGTACCTTTGAAAGATTGAATAGGCCAGAAGCAAAGGTGTTTCAGGGTGAATAATTATTCATTGGTGTTATGATTTTCTACCCATTAATATTGTCTCGACAACTTATGCATCAGATATTGAATAATTAATAGCCCTTGTAGCAGCTTCAGGCCCATAATATGACATAAACATAGATTATATTCTTGTAGATTTAGGTGGCTAACAAACAGAATTAGGTGGCTAAAAACAGTTCATTTTTAGAACCGAGTTAAGGCAAAATGAACTAATTTACATTGTATTAATATTAACCATTCAAGAGAAAAGGCTAAAGCTCCTAAAATTTACATTTCAAACATTTTTTTTCTTCCTATCTTATACTGATAGATAAAATATCCATAGACAGGCAGACAGCTAGGCACAAAGGAGCCTATAAAACTATAGAAATTAGGAGCCAGGTCATTGCTCCAGTCTCCAAAAACTAGTCTGCTAAGAGAAATGGGCTGAATTTAAAAAGTATAAAATGGTTGTCTTGGTATTTCCTGTCCCAACCCACCCAAAGCCAGCCATACAGAAACATTAGAGGAGAATTATATGATACACTGAGGTCATTGGCAGATTTACAGTACTGAAATAATTGGTGTGGGATATGGCCAGGGGAAAGGACTAGGCAGAGGATAAAAGAAAGGAATACTTGTAGCATGAAAGCCTTCTGGGTCACACCAACATTTCCAACTCTGACCAGTGGGCTTGGCAATTAGAGTTATATTTCTTCATTGAATATGTATAGCACACCAGCCAGTATATAGGGGTTGTGTCCTGTTTTCTAGCTTGGAATGCAGAAAAGTTTTATTTGTGAGCATCACAGTGAATTGCTTCAGACAATTATATAGGTCTTCTGAATATGTCTAACAATCATAAGAAAAAAAATACTTTGATGATAAATTTAGAAGATGAAACAAGGAACATTTCCCTGTAGCCCTCTGCTTCTTTTTGAGATATGCAGTAGAAGAGACAAAAAGGTCATAATATTCAGATACATGGAGATAAAATCAATGGCTAAGGCACAGACACAGACACAGAGCATAAATGTGTGTCTGTTTAAAGACTATAAACTCATTTCCACTGGGCCACTTCAGTTCAAATACCTCTACATGATGCAAGTTAGTGAACCAGATCCCATGATACCTCAGAAATAAAAGGAGAAAAATCTGCACTCAATCTCTAAACAGCTCATTGTAGGAAGAAATATTTTTCCTAAGTCTAAAAATGACAGTCATACGAGGTAAATATAGAAGGATTATTCATGAAGTCTTCCAGAGGCAATTTTGATTAAGGTATCAGATCATACTACTCAATATAGTACTTTCAATAATCAGGTCAAATAAAGGATTAGCAACAAAGAAAGTTTAGAGAATCTCAATATTGTAGGCCAGAGTTGTGTGGTGGTGGTGGGGGAACAGAGTAAAGTTCACAAGAACAATTTTTTTTGCACTTACTCAATTTTTTTGCACTTACTCAAGTCCTGAAACCAGAAAAGTTCCACCACCTATTCTACCAGATTTTTTTTAACTTTAAAAGTCCCATTTGATCATATTGAAGATTCATCTGATCCCATATTTTGTTTCAGGTATTTTCAGAGAGCCTGTAAGGAACAGTTAAAAAAGGGGGGATATCCACAGGACAGAGTCAAACAAGTCAACTTGGCCACCATCATGGTATAATTGATGCTGTACTTTTTTATGTACAATTCAACTTGGACTTTCCCTACAGACTGTAACTCCTACTGTATCCAGACAAAACTATATCAGTCTGGGACAGGCGTCTTAAATCAAGTGTCCATGGATTTTTCTAATGCTCATTAAAACCAATTCAAGAATAATAATCATTATACTTTTCAGCTGTGAGATTAAAGTATTGCACTATTTCAAGGACCAACCTACTTCAAAGAACTGCTGTTATGCAGAAAAGATGAACAGAAAACCTATATGTATGCAGCTTCAATTCCCAGTGTGCATTGTGCACCTACAGGAGCAGAGAGGGGAGACTTTTGACACACAGAGCCCTCCCAGAAAGAGAGCCTGATTAAGAGACTGCACAATCCCAAACTGGATGGAGGAAAGAAGTTCAGGGTAACAATACCCTAGAATTTCTCACAGGATATAACTAGTAGGTTAGAACAGTGTTTCTCAACCTTGGCAATTTTAAGATGCATAGACATTCCCATGCTGGGAATTCTGGGAGTTGAAGTCCAACATGTTAAAGTTGCCAAGATTGAGAAACACTGGCTTAGAAAATTGCAGCTTTAGTTTGGCAAGATTCTGTCCATTATATATAAACAGATAAAGGATTGGACTCAGTTGGATTTCACCATCTCTTCTCTGGACCTAATAAAAGGTGATATGCAAATGTAATAACAATATGGTTTTCTAAAAGTTGACTTATAGATCATTTTGGATCTCTTTTTTTAAGCAAAGATATGCAAGATCAAATGTATTGTATTAATCCTTGATTATCTTTGTGTATTTTCCTCTCCCCCAATCTACTAGCAAAGGTCAAGAATGCCCATTATAAGTAGTGGGAGGTCTCAGAAGGAGAGATAATGGGATCTAAGAATAACTATTGATTTTCTTTCACCTTGCACTTGCCTTCTCTTCTTTTTTCTGTAGTTGGTAACTCTTGATCATTGTTACATCATGTCACTCTGCAAAATAAAGACAGAATACTAGGCAACAGTCATAACTTAAGTATCTTTTTCAAGCAGGTCCATGTCTGCACGTTGAACTGAAGGATCCTGGAGCTCATTCTTACGTGGGATATTTCTCTAACCAGTTTTCCCAAGCACTTTTAAAACAGAGACCAATAAACAATCTCATTGAGTAGAAAATTGTTTATTATTAAATAGGCCAGGATGCAACCCCTCTATATGATGTTTACATATGACTGATTGTAGCAATAGGCATTTGATTGGATATGGCAATGTAGTATGGTGCTTGGTGAGATAATGGCTGTGAGATAATAATATAAAGCATTCAACAAAAATAGCATTCTCAGAATTTGTTACTTTCCTTGCCATTCTTCTAAATGTTATCTCTTAGCAGTCTTGCATCCCAGAGCTGTTCTCACCTGTTAGCAACTTTTCAGAATTTAATCAACATTCTTGTGTCAAAATGTTTTACAGCTGAGCTGACAATTTTATTTCCCCTGGGAAAAGTAATTAAGGGAGGAGGGCTATTATTCTAACCATCATCGTATTTCTTCTACAATCCCCAGCCAAAATATCCTGGGGCTTCCACCATATTTTATTCTCTGCAAGTAAGAGGCTACTTGGCAGTTAGGAAGCCTTAGAAATGAATATATATATGCATAAACACATACATGCACACAGATATAAATGTGTGTGTAGTATATGTTTACATGCACAAGTGTTGATTTGTATAGACATGATTACATATAAACAAACATATTTATAAACACACGTTTAGGTCTACCATCCTACCTTACTTTCCAGAATTAATCTTTCTTTTATGATCGTGGAAAATCTTGTGCTGTAGGTTCAGCCCTAACAATATATAGTACCATAAATCTCATTTCAGCTGTAACTCATATATATCACCTGCCAGCATGCTAAAAAGAACCCCTACAGAAAAGGTGACTTGTAATTGACCTGGCAGAGTAAAATACAATGCTTGGGAGATGTGTGTTATAAAACTAAGAATAATTTCAGAAAGTGGGAAAAGATTTCCTCAAATTCACAGCTGACTTGAGTTTTGATATGGCATAGAATTTTCTTGCTGTCTTCTTACCCTGTACCAGTCCACTAGCTGGGGAACTCCCAGAGTTAGTAAAATCACTCAGTAACATGGTTCCTAACATCTACTGAGAGAAAAATACCAGCTCTTAGAATGCTTGAAGTCAGCTGGGACCCGAAGCTTGTTTTGACCCCTTAAAGGAACCTAGTATATAGGTTGCTTACATTATGCAAGGCCCTCTATTGGGATTGGAGTGATTATTTTATCAGCCCCCATTTTATAAAGTCAACTATTCCTCAGGCATACTGTGCACTTTGCATTCCTAGAGTCCCATCAGTACTGTTGACTTCGGATGCTGTTATTTCATTTATTTATTTATTTAATTTATATAGCTGCCCATCTCACTTGCACGTGACTTTGAGTAGTGGTGTTCTGTACTCCCCACCTATATGAGGTCTAAAGAAAACTAGTTTAAAAAAAGTTAACTTGAATAGTCCATCTATTACCAAAACTCCAAAGCTCCTAAGTTTTCTGGGAAAAGATCCTGGTCAGTCACTTTTCCAAAGATGGAAACTATTCCTCCTGAAAGCAAAAAAATGTTATGCATTATGCTACTGCATTTTTTGTAGTATATAAAGATCTGCTAAAGTTCCTGCCCTTTAAAGATGCATGCAATAAACATTCATTGACCAACCTCATGACATGATCTTATCTGTCAGTAATTCTGATCACTGCCTGGCTGCTGTATTAAATTAGTACTTACTTGTTCTGGAAATCTATTTTCCATAAATGGATGCCACTACTAAAGAATTCCACAAAGCTGAGAGCCCAGAATATGTCAGCATCTTACACAAAAACAATCCTCAAAACAGTTTCTAAATCCCAGACCCATACGTTAGATCAGAGGTCCCCAACCTTTTTACTTTGGTGGCCCAGCATGAGATGGGGATGTGTAAGTGGCAGGCACATGCGCACATGCCCAGCTCCATCCTAACCCTAGCCCTCCACTCATGTGAGTGGAGCTTTGTGTGCACGCACACTTGCCCATCACTTGTGTGGTTTGAAACACGGTAGTGGGTCACACCCCCGAGGATTGGGAACCCCTGCATTAGATCATACCCCAAAGGACAATTGCCTCCAGAAACTATAGTTGCCAGAGAAAAATACCACTGAACTCCTCTGAAAACATAAGCTTCACCTCCTTTATGGTCTTGGAGATGGCGAAGAGATGCCTTATACCACCTGGCTAATCTGGTGCACAAAGCTGGATCTGGAAAGGGTACTTTGAATACAATATTAAATAATCCCAAGAAAGTGTATAGTTCTCTCAAGTTGCATTTAAAAGCTTTCCTGGGATAACTGATTTACAAATACTAAGTTAAGTGAGACCCATTTTTAGTGGAGTACAAAGCTGGAATAAAAAAAGTACAAAATAAGAAAAAAAAGTTGGTACAAAACTTACAGAATATATATTCTATAAGTATGGAATATAAAGTAAGTCTTCACCTTTTCATACTGTTGGTATATTCCATTCTTGTTTTCTTTGAAAACAGTTCCATTAGTGACTCAGTATAATCTTGTGACCTTCATGCCCCGTGCCTTTATTTTTTAGTATATTAAGTCCGTATCATTTAGTTTTATAATAGTTACCTTGGTTCTAGGTCCTCTCACAGAAATTGGCAGCCATGACAATGGAACGTCGGTATTTATGGTGTGCACTAATCCCCTGTTCCTTCACATAGTGGATTTTTCTAAGACCATGACATTAATAACATATATAAAAAGGAAAAAAAAGCTAAGCATTTATTCTATTGATGCTTTCATTTTATTTGAAGTTTTTATGGTTATGATATTCATGGTGTTAAGAGGAACATCTTTGCAAAAGGAAACTCATCCAAATATATTGTTGAAAATATTTCTTACCACTTTGAAGTAATCTTGAAAGAGAGGGGGGAGAGAGAGAGAGAGAGAGAGAGAGAAAGAGAGAGAGAGAGAGAGAGAAAGAGAGAGAGAGAGAGAGAGAGAGAGAGAGAGAATACAATCCTTGCCATTGCATCCCTGCAGCCTTGCATAACTAATGCTCTCTAATTCATACAAAAGATTTCAACAAGTTTAGCATGCTTGTCCTACATTGAAAGAAAGCACTGTGGCTCTTGAAACTTGCTGAAGTTAAGATTTCAACAATACTAGTCACCTAAATTAAATCTAAAGGCGGTGACTGAATATAACAGGTTAAGCTGCTAGAAGGTTAAATAGCTATGCAGACACAGATATTTGGATAAGAAAATATTCACGTGCTCTATGAAGCATCAATCCTTGCCGGAGGTGGGCTTCAAAAACCTCAACAACGGATTCATTGCCTGGTTGCTGGGTGAGTGTGGCCATGGTGGGTGTGGCCTAGTTAGCTTCCTGCACTGGGGGGAAGGTCCAGAGGCTTTCCTGGAGGCTCTGGGAATGCGAAAATGGCCTCCCCTGGCTCCGGAAGCTCTAGGGAGGCTGTAAACAAGCCATTTCCAGTCTCCCCGAACTTCTGAGAGACCTGTTTTTCACCTTCCCTGAGGTCCAAGGGCTTTCTTGGAGCCTCTGGGAATGCAAAAATGGCCTCCCCCTGGCTCCGGATCTCTAGGGAGGCTGAAAATGGCCTGCCGGGAATCCTGTATTTTTCCCTCCCCGAGCCTACATGCGCACCCTGTGCTTACCTGCATCCAGAATGGGCTACGTGGAGACTCCTGGGAGGGGCAGGAGGAGTGGGGTGGAGTGGGCGGGGCCAGCCAGGAGTGGGATTTGGGGGTTCAGCAATCCCTGCAGAATCTTCACTAAGGGTCTGCCCGAACTCCACGAACCCCCAGCAGTCCACCCCTGACCCTTGCTCTCTAAGCCTCCATAATGTCTCCTCATTCTGCAACAGTTGCTATGTAAAAGAAAAGAAACCCTGTTCTTCAGTGTGCATTCCTTATTTTTTTTCTAATCCCCCACTCCCTATTCCATTAACCCGGGGGCAAGCCGGAGACTTTAGGTGCCGACTGCAATATCCATAACACAATTGAGGCTGTCTTGGCTTTTACAATTTGTCCCATGAGTTATATCAAACTTTTCACTAGCTGTAGATCAGGGCTGTTAAACTGACATCCCATGGACCAGATGCATCACGCCCAGTTTAGCGAAGGGGGGGGAAAGTCAGGATACATCACGTGACGCCGCTGTGATGGCGTGGGTTTGACACCCCTGCTGTTGACTATGTGAACCAGTATCTGTGAAATCAGGATCAGTTGTAAAGAGGTGCTACGCAGCAAGCACATTGACAGTGTATTGATATTATTTTTAAAAATTACTCAGTGGACAAGCAGAATTGGACTTGTTCCTACGCTGAGCAGAACATCTGAATTGGCACCTTTCTGTTCTGTAAGAAAGCCATGCAGCTTTACCTGTATACCCTCCCTTTTTTTCTAAAATGGAAAGAGAACAGGTAGTTTTCATGGTTTTTTCTTTGCCCACTAATCAGAAGGGCGAAGGCTGCTTTTCTGAATACAGGCAGAGGCGGGCTGCTCTTGCTTTGGCAAGAGGTTTGCTGGTCGCATGTGCACATTCGGGGCTCATGCGAAGGTGCAGGGAGGCAGCTGATGATTAAAGCAGCTCCGGTGAGTACAGCAGGGGCGGCGCGGAGCTCACCTGGGCTGAATGGTGTGTTTTTTTGGGATCGCTTTGGGCATGGGTGGGGGGGCAGGCCCAGCCAGAGCTCAGAGCAAGAGGCTTGCCCAAACCTCTGCGACCATGTAGCAGCCCACCCCTGAATATAGGTAGTCCTTGTTTAGCGACTGCCTCATATAGCATCAGTTGACAGTTACAACTGTGGTAAAAAAAAAAGAAATCTTTGTGTCCAAGCCTCACCTTTACAACCTTTGCAGATCTGTATAGCAAAGGAAAGTTGAAATAAGATCATAAACAGAAGTGTGGTTTCATTTAGTGCCCACTTCACTTAATCACCAAATTGCCAGTCCCAATTGTGGTAGCTAAATGAAGATCACAATTCTACAGGCATGCAGAAAAATGGTAGGACAATACTGTTTAGAAGGAGGAGGAGAATTTAAACAAGACAGATCTAAATTCCAATTCCTATCAGTCTTTGTACAAACTATACATTGTAATTTTTCTTTTGGGCGTGGGGGTGATTTTTTTTAAAAAAGTCATTTTATCTTAGTCCCTATCACTTCATTCATTCAGATCCTTTTCAAGTACGATTGTCAAAATGACTGCTCATAATGGAGGGAAAGCTGTTCTTATCCTGACTTAGGTAAAGCCGTTTTTCTATTTTATTAGACTCATTAGTATTCTATTGCCCTTTAAATGTCATAAGTTCAAGAGCACAGCTGTACATAATCCTGGAAATATTTCTGTTTGCTGTAATAAAGCACAAAGCTACAATTTCCTGGAGCACAGATAAGCTGAAACGGCAGAATGTGAAAGGGAAATGACCGGGACTCATTGATTGGAAACCAAGCTGGGGAAAGAAGAGAAAATGAGTGTTTTAATATTCTATTATGATCATTGGCATTTCTGTGTCCTCTACCTGAAGGATTCATCCTGATTACTCATCTCAGGTGCTCCATTCAAGAGGTCCAAAAAAATGCTACAGCTTCCAGCCCTGACCTATTGGTTTACTTTCTGATTGACAATATTCTACTGTTATATTTTCCTTCATGGAGATTTATTTGAAAAAAGAAATCCCTTGTCACGTTTTCTCTTACATAAATTTCCCTTATGTGGATACTACCTTCCACCTCCTGACCCAAAAAAGGGAAAAAAAGATTTTAAAGGAATCTTTGACTTTCACTTTAAGGAAGATATGTTGTTTTTTAGATGCAGAAAACTAACAATTTGGCCAGAGAAAGAAGAATGCCAAAAAGCTTCACAGAATGGCATTATCCACCCATGCCATGTTCAGCTTTGCCTTATTGGTTCGCACAGATCCACTTCCACAGCAATTAGTGATCATTTAGTTTCTTTCCTTACCTGATTATTTTTCTAAGCAGTTATGGGCTGTCTTTTGCAAATAATAAATTATCTCATAGGATGCATTCTAGCTATTTTCTAACATCCTAACTTATTTCTTTAATTTAAATACTGGAGGAAAACTTGACTGCACTTAAGCCATTTCATACTTTTGGAATAAAATATAGGCCACAATACTTGAAATTTCAGGTCCAGGTAAAATTAGTTTCTTTGTATATAAAGGTCTGAACATTGTTAGAATCCTGTCAAATGAAAAGATACTACACAGATTCATATAAACACAAACTAATAGACTATCAACATCCATTGAATATGCAAGTGCCAGATAAAGCACTTAAAGCTACCACAGTAGCAAACGTTCATCTTTAAAAGCAAGTGCAATTTCTGTCACACAAAAGAAAATTAGCAGAGGGAGACCAAACAGACAAGCTACTGTTTTTCTTGTTTTATTTTCCAGAGTTTACTTTAGGCAACATGAAAGATGTTACCCCCTTTTACCATCCTTGTTGCACCTGTATCACAAATTTGCCTGCTCCTATTGGAGATTGGCTTGATTTATTAAAACAGTAAAGGGCTAAATACCTTGTGTCAAACTATAGACCATTTCTTGTGGTTGTTGTTTTTGCATCCCTTTCTTTCATTAGTTGTTTTCGAAAAAGGAAGCTTATTTTATTCGTGGCATTCAACAGACTCATGCTCTCTCTCTCTCTCTCTCTCTCTCTCTCTCTCTCTCTCTCTCTCTCTCACACACACACACACACACACACACACACACACACACACACACTGTCATGCTCAAAGTCCCAATCATTTCCAAGGTGAGACAGTGGCACAGTCTCTCTTTCCCCAGACATGTTCCTTTTTGTCTTGAGCTGATGCCTGCCCTATAGCCTAGAGTGCAAAGAACTTCAAGAGCATACAGACTGCTGAGCAGGACTGACAGCATCAAGACTGTAGATAGTGAATTTCTTGGCACAGAAATTTGTCCCCTACATCCTCAAACTCACCACGCTGCTGATAGCACTGCAAATACATACATTTAAATGATCCCAAGGATGCGCAGTGCAGAAACAGCAGAGAATAATTGAGTCAGAGATATGCAACCTTTTGGAGCTGGAGCATAGTTCAGATTTTGAAACCATTTCTTGATTTGTTGATAATCTGGCCACAATCAGTACAAACTCTCAGTGGTGGGGTGTAGTCAGTAAATGACTGCCATTCAACAGCACCTGCAGAGGGAAGGAAAGGATAAATAGCAAAAGCGGCATTTTGCTGATGCCCACATACACAAAAGTGGCAGATCTTGAATTGTAACAGTACAGTGCTCTTTTTGTCATTTTGACAGTAGATCCTGCAAGCCCTGTGCGGCCTTGTGCTTTATTCATGAGGTAATCTCATAGCAGGCCCAGCAAGTTGCATTAAAGAAGGAAAAAAAAAACAGAAAGGAAATTACTTGTTCAAGCTGCTCTCTGCCACTCCAGTGAGAGCTTTGTGGGTTCCCTGGCATTCCTGCAAATAGTTTCGATGGTACAGGTTGATTATTTTCTTTCTGGTATTCTTTTCAGTAAATAAGTAAATTCCTTTAATAAGCCAGGCAGGACAGAGAATGTGGTGATGACAAAGAGAGCTTCTGGACGAACATTGTTGCAACAAGGCACCAATTTGCCTAACCCTGGAAACAGAGTATGACCTTCATCCCTGTTATTTGAAACAGTATTTTCTGTTCATGGTTAGGCTCAAAGTCCTGGTGAGAGTATTCACTGAGCCAATGAGAATTTTCATTTAAGAAAAGAGCAAGCACTTTGCTGCATGGTTCCTTTAGATTACCTGAAGCATGAATCAAGTGTTCCACAGAGATGGCTTCTCATCAGAAATGGAAACTGAGTGCCTGTATGATGTGCATGGAGCATCTCTGTTGTATCTGCCATCTGTTTTCAGAATAGCGAATGTCAGGGAGACATGCGAGCCTGAAAAATGATTTTTTACTCTGCTAAAGGACCGAAAAGGGTCAATAGCTATCTACTCTAATTGTCGGTCAAACCAAGTGCAGCCTACCTCAACTGAATATATCCCAGACATACAGGAAATTCAGCTCCCACAATTTCCAGCCAACACTGTTTCTTACCCTCTCAATTTATTAATTACTGTATATGATTTATTGTGGAACTACAGAAGATTCCATAGCATGTATAAAGCAAGGAGATGACATCTGATGTAGGGAAATAGAACATAGAATAAAAGGGTTGGAAGGGACCTTGATCAGGAGACCCTATACCATTCCAGATAAATGGCTATCCAGTCTCTTCTTGGAAACCTCCAGTGTCAGAGCACCCACAACTTCTGGAGGCAATTTGTTCCAATGATTAATTGTTCTCACTGTCAGGAATTTTCTCCTTATTTCTAGGTTGGGTGGATCTCTCCTTGATAAGTTTCCATCTGTTACTTCTTGTCCTTTCTCCAGGTGTTTTGAAGAATATGTTGACACCCTCTTATTTGTGACAGCCCCACAAGTACTGGAAGACTGTTGTCATAAATCCCTAGTCTTTCTCTTCATTAGACTAGACATAGCTATTTCCCTCAGTTGGGAAGGACTTGATAGGTGGATAAAAATGTGAAATCCTGTCTGAATATGTGGATGAATGTGCAACAAACCATAATAATAATAAAGGAAATAAGAAATATGAGGACAACAAAAAATACATTTCTGGTCTTTTTTCAATTTATTCAATAATCAGTTTTAAAGAAAAGAACACGCAAGAAAAGGAGAAATAGAAAAAAAAGATACAGAAATATAATATATATAGACAAAGGAATTGCCAAAATAGAACAGCTAGAGCCAGTATATTGTTGATTAGAGATTAACCATAAAAACATTAAATTACATTTAAATACTTACATTATTTTGACAATGTAAGCATTTAAATCTCTGCTCTAAGTTAAAATACCCACCCTTTGTTGTTTAAAACTATGAAAGAAGAAACTACTAAAAACATTATAGAGGAATATTAATTTCTAACTTTTAACTAATTCGTTTCTAATTTCCAATGAGTTAGCATTCCAACTAGTATAAAATACAGCATTTATAGACATTTAAAACTTTTAGTATTCCTCTGATTTCAATTCTTTGTCCATTTTTTATCCTTAAAATTCATTCTCTAGATACTTATATTTACCTTGTTGCACAATATATAGTTTATAAGGAAACCATACTGGTTAAATTTGTTTAGACATCTGATGTGAATATATGCTGTTAATTGCACAATAAATGCATATTCTCAAAATTTAACTTCCCAGTCTGATATTTTCAGTCATATAATGTATCTCTTTCCCAATGTACTTTTTTGTGTACTTCTGGAAACACTTATCTTAGTAAATTATGATTTTTTTTTACTCACACTGAATCAATACCACCTACTAGGCTAAGTATATATAAACTGCTACTTAGATATGATTCATACAGAACAAATAAAAAAATTGCCTGATAAAATGGATGCAGATCTTTATATCACAATACAACAATGGGAAGCAGTATGGCCCAAATCCATAACATTCACTCTTAAGAAAGAAAGAAAACCGGTATAAAATATTCTATAGATGGTATACAATTCTATCAATAGTTGCCAAGATACACACACAAAAAGTTGGAAATGTTACAAGACAGAAGGAACATTTTACCATATGTTGTGGAGTGTTAAAAAATAATCTCAAACACTGAAAAGGAATATATAGCACTGTTCAGAGAATTCAAATTTAAAATGAACCCACAATTTTTTATTAGGTATAATTCCAAAGCATATTAAAAATGATGTTTTGATATGTTAATTTTCACATTTCTAGTCAATTCACAATACATAAAGTAGTATGAACGGAAGCAGAACTAAAGTCATACATCTGCATATTCATACTTATATTTCCCTCCTTTCAATCTGTGGCGTCAGTCATTTTTTCTTCATGCTTACTTCAAATCTTTAATGGGAATACCGTGGAGAAAGTCAAGACTGAAGGGTAAAAGGTTCAACTCCATTTTTCCCCACACTGTTGTTAGTACTAGTTAGACTTTATCCTCTATGGTTTATAAGCGAATGGAGCAAAACCAAGAATATTGGTTCTGTTATATCAGGTTTGATTATACTTGTTGCATGTGCAAGAGCGAATGGAAGGTTGCAGATAGTCAAGCTCACTCTCTTTACCCATATAGACTTAATCACTTCCTTTGGACTAAGACCTAATCTCTTGCCTATTGCTAATTTTCTTGGCCACCAGTCACCTTTCTAAGTTCCATAAATTTAGACCCAACCTAAGTTCCACCTGCTACTTCTGGTGGAGGTAAATCCAAATTTTGCTGTGATTGATGTTATCAGGACAATATTTTTTATTACAATAAATATTATTACAGTCTTTAGTTCTCTTAGTCTACCTTGCATTTTTTGTATGCTGAGAACTGATCACGCTTTGCCTTCTTGTTCCTTCTGCTGCCCTCCACAAATCCATTAAACTAGCAGAATTCCAAGACACGAAGGATGTATGAATCCATTAATGAAGGCTCACACGTATGAATCAAGTTCTTGCTTCTGCCTGAGAAACAAGAAGCTGTGGTGAATATACCTGTTAAAGAGATCGGTCTTGTCAATGCTGACCTGGCGCAAATAACTTCCCCAAAACAAGTTTCTTCCCTGTGCACTGGCTCTAGAGATTCATCCCCATCTGCATAACTGTTAGGAAGAAAATTATACACATACACAGCCACCCACAAAATGTGCTTATGTTACTTGGGGTTTCACTGAAAGGCTTTTTTTGCATGATAGCCTTGAGTCGTATGACTTCCATGACTGAACTGGCTGAAATGAAGGCAGCTTAAGAAAAAACTCTTTCTGAATCTCGGCCCCTTCCTTCTCTTTGGTCACAGTGGTAGTCCAGGGTTTCATTCAAACTGTGGCCTTCTTCTCCCATTTGTGCTAGGAAAGCATGCAGCAATCATTTCTTTCCCATATACACAAGACTTTCAGGGCTTGTGGCTTCTGTTGAAACAGTTGATCCTCCTTGCCGGATGGAAATAAAACTGCCTGTTCTGCTGTTGGCTTGATTGTTGTAACATGAGACCAATGGTGCTACTGTAAGGAGAGAAAAGAAAAGAAAGTGTCCTGCTTTGGTGTCGAAGGAGTTAATGTGGGAAAATGGTGTGAAGACATCCATGGCTGCAAATATCCAGACCAAGATAGGAAGAAGCAATCTTTAGGAAAAAGCAGATATTGTTACAGTGGTCCCCGCAGGAACAAGCCGGCAACGCTGAGCTTCTCCGCACAGTTTGGACAGGCAAGAAATAAGGGATCCACCTAACCAAGTTTTGCAGTAGCCCTAGTCTGGACTGTGCGCCCATTGCCCACCCACTGTGATCCATAGTGTAATGTCAGAAATTGACTTAAACAACAGCCAGGAGCAATAGGAGAGAGAAGCAACTTAGCCTGCAATGAGGAATTGTCTTAAGAGAGGACATCATGACAAGAGGACATGTTTATAACACTGCCTGTCCTTCCTTGCCTAAAATACGCTTCTCTAATAACATACTGCCACAGTACTGCAGTTGGATCTCAGACTCAGATTCATCGTATTTTATCTGACTTGATTGTGACGATCAGACTAAATACTGTGCCCAGGGGGAGGGGAAATAAGAAGCTTGGCTCGTCTGTAGAGAATGCATGTTGTCAGATAACAAACTAAACTTTCTATGCTCCTTGTGCTCAAACATCAGTTGACATCACAGCAGCCTCCAGGGTTTTGAAGGCTCCCTCTTAACCAAAATATAAAGGTGTCCTGATGTAATTCATACATCCTAATGAAATTGATACCATCCTTCTCCTTTTCCTTGGATCAAAAATTCCTATGCTCTGTTTGTATTTCTACTATAATATAAAATGTGCATGTTTAGAATTCATATACTGTAGTGAACCTGAAGGCAGACCAAGAAACCTAGAGTAACAACATATGTGATATTGCAAACTCCAGAACATTTGGGTTGAAGGAGATGATAAGCAAAGAAACATCATGAAGCCCCTTTGTCCCCATCACTTGCTTATAGAGCACAGATGTCAAATTGGCAGCATCATGTTGCTGTCACATGACATTTCATGATGATTTTCCCCTTCACAGAGCTGCAGTGGGCATGGCCTGCATGTGACGCATCCGGCCTGTGGGCCACCAGTTTGACACCCCTGTTACAGAACCACTTAAAGAGAATTGCCTCACACATTTATTCAAAGAGGTTTAGTCAGCAAGTGGTGGCAGCAAAGAAGAAGATTAGGAGGTTAGGCATCTCTTGGGCATGACCTGGTGAGGACTACTTTCTTATGCCAGCCCTGCTACATAAATATACCATTTTAGGGTGCAAAGTGGTAAAGAACATACAATAACAAAGTTGAAAAGAACCTTAGAGGCCTTATGTTAGGACAAATCATGGAATCATTTCTGGAAGAGGCCATTGAGAGCATTGAATGCAATTCATTGCTTGGTAAAGACTCCTGTAAATAAAGTTCAATGACCTAACTACTTAGTTTCTTTGGCAGCAATGTGGAACCATTGCTTTTTCTGGGAACTTTTAAATACTTCTCAGTTTTTAACTACAACCCTCAGGTTGTTATGCTGGCCTCTCATCTAAGTACCAACAAGGACAGACCCTGTCTAGTTTTCTGAAGTCAACCCAAGCAAGATGTTGCCATCTGGAGTAATGCTCAGTACAGAGTAACTCCATATTGAGTTTCTGATGATAGTGTCTCTCCATCCTCTGTTTAAACAGGAAACAGGAATTCACCATCTCATTGAAGATGAATTGAAATTTGGGTCCCTAATAAATATTAAATGTTCAACAAATATTCAATTTGTGTCAATGCTTTGTGCCTGATGAACTCCTTAGCAATACCTATTATTGCTGTGTGAGCCTCTCTGACCTCTAGCCTCTACTGCTGTGTGTGCATATTTGTGTACTCCTCCTGGCATATATAGTACATTTTGACATGTATATCTCTAGGAAATGTTTATAGCTTAATTTCCAGAAGCCTGAGTGCTTGCAACACTTCCTCTGTATGTGTTTGTGTATATGTGTGTATGTATGTATCTAAGAGGGAAAGAGAGAAAAGATAATTAGAATTAAAGGTCTGGGCTGCTCATAAAAGCTGCCTTCTGCTTTTTCAGAGAAACACAAGCATTTGCTGGCAAGAGTACAAATTCTGCATTTGTGCGGCACTGGCTAAAAGATAAAAAGCCAATAAATGGGCAGAATTTATGTGAGCCAAACAAGCTTTTGGCAGAAAGAAAATAATATTTCAGTTTTATAAAGCATTCTATTGCCACTGTTGGTTAACAGGCCACAAAAATGGGACAAGCAAGGATTGGGTAAATCTGTCTCTAGCTTTTTCCAGACTTGAGAAGTAGATCTAATGAGGTTAGAAGGCAGGACTCATATATATACCCTGGTGGCTCCTTTAACTAATTAAAACATTTAAGATTGTCTACTCTATCTAATAAAGCATGAAAAAAATCCAATAAAGTGAATAGGCTCTCACCTGATATCTGAAAATATTTTTACATTAAGGTGTGAACCAAATGCTCATTAGCGAGGGATATAAACAATTAAAAGTAAAAAAAAATGTCCTTGCATGCATGGCCTTCATTGTCTGCAGAATTGGAAGGTGACATTTAATAAAAGTGCCTCTTAATTTAATCTTCATAAACATCTCATAAGAGGGGAATAACTTACTCAATGAATTCTACAACTGAATGAATAGGAACCTCATCTTGATTTTCTTAATTCCCAATCTCCATCCTATCATCAGATATTTCTCTGGTAGCCTTTTAGATTAAAGACAATCTTCTGTCCAGATACATGGCTGACGGAACCATCACTGGTACAACAAACAAATCAAATTTTACAGACCAATTGCTTTTCAATGGAGAAATCAGATTATAGTCATATTTGTGAATTGCTCTAAAGGTTTATTTTGAATTAAGATGAACTACTTCTATGGCTGTAACAGAGGAAATTCGGGCAGAGGAAATTGCTGATACTTTTCAGCTTTATATTCTGGCAAACCTAGTTAAGATGCTGAACTGGAAAGGAGAGACCATGTTTCCAAAGGAAGGCAGGTAAGAGGAACGTCTTTTATGGTCTATCCAAGGTGGCTGGTAAGAAGCATTTCCTTAGCTTTCTATCAATAATCAGGCCACCCTACTTTTATTAATTAATTTCCTTGCAATTCTATAGACACCTCAAAGTTCCTAGATTCCTACTATTAGGATCCAGAAGAACAGCCTTCTGTGTCCCAGTTCCTGCCCTTTGGACATCCTACCTTCTAGGGTAAGATCCACCCTGCTATCCTTCTGCAAGAGACTGAAGACCTGGCTCTGGCAGTTGGCCTCAAGACCCAATGGGGGAGTTTCAGGCTGGAGGTGGCTGCTGGACTGATGGCACACTCCACCTCCCCTCTTACTCTCTGCTCTCTACCCATCCATCTTTTTGTTATCACATTCATATCATATTGTTATCAATAATGTATTCCCATTATTTTCTTTTCCATTGTTTAATAAAATATTAATTTAAAATTTGAGGGACTGCTACAACCTATTTTCCAAAGCTCCAGAAGGCAAGACAACAAACAATGGGTGGAAACTAATCAAGGAGAGAAGCAGCCTAGAACTAAGGAGAAACTTCCTAACAGTGAGAACAATTAACCAGTGGTATGACTTGCCTTCAGAAGTTGTAGTTGCTACATCATTGAAGGCTTGTAAGAAGATACTGGTCAACCACTTGCCTGCAATAGTACAGGGTCTCCTGCTTGAGCAGGGGGTTGGACTAGAAGACCTCCAAGGTCCCTATCAACTCTGTATTCTGTTTATTTTATTATTCTATTATTTTACTTCTTTTTTGTTGTAACTCTTCTTCCTTTTTATTGTTATAAGCCACCTATAGTAGCCCCATGGTAAGATAACTGGCAAATCAATTTAACAAATAAATAACCTATAAGGCAGTACTAGCCATATTGCAAGCATGCAAAGAGTAAACTAAAATGAGCATTTAATACTATCCAGCAAAATGGGGCGGTATATAAATTTAATAAATAAATAAATATAAATTTAATAAATAAATAAAAGCAGTCCCAGATACTGGTCTTCAATCCATTTTTTCACCTTTGCCAATTTAATATTTTTTAAGGAATTTCTTTGAAAATGTTGAAATACCTGACATGTTTTATTTCATGATGAAATGTGGGAAGCTCATGTCAATGCAACTCTACATGTACTTGTGATCCTTGTGACCAGCCTACTGTTTCATAATTAAAACCGTATTTCATAAAGTTTCCGTATGCTTGCATGTTGAATTCAAGGGCTTTTGATTGTATGCAGAGTGCCAGTTCTGGATAAATAGCTTTGTTTTTCATTAGAGAAAATACTTTTGTTTTTTGGAGCATGACAGTTTCTCTGGGGATAAACTTTTTAATCTGCAGAGGTGATCAAATGGACTGTACCAGTTCAGAGTGAAAATGGATTGTCGTGTTCTGAAATGCTTTCCTACAATTACTTTTAAAAACATGTTCTGCCAAAAGAAAATGAGAAAAGCTGGCAAAGGGCTTAGATACAGTCTTTCACTCTCTGATGAACAAAGTTTCTAAGGATTTTTTTTTTAATATGGAAAAAAAATTCACAGCTGGCATCCCCACCAGTCTACTATCTCCATTTTCTACCTCATTCCCTTACATACTATATACTGTATCGATAAGACCTTGACACAAATTTGGTTTAGGTTTCCTAGGAACAGGTTGCAAAACTTGTACTTCCTTGTCCCCAGTGATAACAAGCATCCAGGTCTCAATTAGTTTTCTAGAATCTCCTCCTTTCCTGTAAATACAACTTCATTCTGCTCTTTTGCCTTCTATAATCATACTGGCTGGTTGCTATAAAAGTATTACTTTGTCACACAATATAGGACCTTCTTCTAAGCATAGCTTTTTACTTTAATTTTAAAAAGTGATTCTCCAAAACCTTGTCTTTCTCTAAATAAGTGATGGACAGGACCTTCCTTGCCATTGTATTTGATACATTATCAAATTGCATTTGATAAGAAAAAAATAAGCCCCAGAGCATTAAGGGCAGTACTTCCCCAGCTCCTTCTTCCCCAGCTTTTGTTCAAACTAGCAATATTTCTCATAGGCATATATCATTAAAAGAAGGTGGGGGGAGAAAACATCTCGCAAGCCCAACTGGGGGACCCATATTTACCAAATTGTTTGGCTTCACAACTTCTAAATTTAAAGTTTGCAGCATATTTCAGGGGAAATGCTAGATAGATGGTGATAATACCATTTCTGAAACTAAAGCTCCCGACAACTTCCACAAAGATCATGGCAGCTCTAGCATGCTGCCATGATTCAGAAAATTTGGCTTCCTTCTTCCCCTCTCCTCTGACTGCTTTCAAAGCCTAATCAATAGATGTATATTTATTGATAGAGCAGAAAAGCTCTCTGTCTACGAAGGGATTGTTTCCGAGGCCAACTAGGCTATTTTCAGTTAACTGATATAGCAAATACCATCCCTTGAAGAGAGATGCTGAAACATTTTTACGACAACTAATGAGATTAAAGAGTAGTAAAGCTGAAAAGGTTAGCAGGCCTGACCTTTTTTTTGTAAAGGCCTACCTGTCTTCATGGATTCACCAGCTGAAACAGTTAAAGCCACCGGATTCCCCGTTCTTTTCCTTTCACAAGAGAAAACAGCTTCCCTAACTGATTGAAGAGCTGGTTAGAGTCCTATGGAGAAAAAGGAAAACCCATTGATAATGGAGCAACCTGGCCAGCTCAAGTAATGGCCAAAATCTCTATTGTACTTTGTATAGTATAAAAAAGGAGGCAGGGGTGTTGTGAAAGTTTTATTTCCCATTTCCCTTTCCATCCAGAACTAATTTGGTGTGTGTGTGTGTGTGTAAAACTTCAGTGTCACAACCACAGTTATTACCACAATGGGCAGATAGAGGACTTATCTATCTCTATTCATTTTTACCCCAGTTTCCATATGTACACAGAATGGACTACAGAGGGAAATAAAACAGCAACGTAAATAAAGTGCCTGGAAAAAAAAGTATTCTATAATGTCATCACAATTGTGCATGTCAGGAGGGACAATTCATACTGAGGTGAAGAGTTCAGATGACACAAAACAGATTAGATCATTGGGTCAGATAAGAATAATTTCAAACAAACTTAGATATGTTTGGGGTAAAATCCCAAACAAGAGTTAGTTGAATGGTCAAGCAATTGTGTTGTGGAGATCATACAAATATTTATTCCCTCAAAGTTCAATTGAGTGTGACATACTGTATAAACAGACCCGGCTCACTGCACTACATTTATGAGATTTTGATGCTGTATTCTCTTTAACTTTTCTTCAATGGGCTACAACAGTGCTTCTCAACCTTGGCAATTTGAAGAGGTGTGGTCTTCAACTCCCAGAATTCCCCTTGCTGGACTAGAGGAACCCCTTTTTTATGTAGAATTACCAGATCAGGCCTGCAAACATCTGGATGTTTACTACTAAAACTTCTAATTGTAGTAGTCCTATCCTAGGACCAAAATAGCTGTAGTAGACCCCAAAACATGCTGTAGTTGAAACCAATGTTCACCTCTCTGGTGTATCAACCTGCTGTCATAGATCTCTTACCTGCCTTCTTATCTCATGTCACAACATTAGCATGTCTTCTTTTTTCACTTCCACTGGTGGGTTTAAAGGGGTAGCAGGGTTCAATACAAATCTTCCAGCTATGCCTTAATCAGAACAGTGGTAATAGTATTTGGAATAATATATTACATTTTAATCTATTGCAGTCACTTTTTAATGTCATTTTTACAATAGCACTGATCATGTTACAGTACCTAGTTGAACAATGAAATCTCAAAGAAAACAACCAAACTTAGAGAGTACCAAGGACCCCACAGTTCAAACACGAGCTATAAATATTCTTTTCTATTAGTCTTTACAATAAGAACTTGGAAATTACAGAAATTATATTTCAGCATATCTGGGATGGCTCCACCTTGAGCAAGACACTTATATAGACTTTTTAAACACTATCTACATCATGCCCTTCATATATATTCTGGAAATAATATGATTTGATTCAGATCCATCATGTGCTCTGGAAGTGTTCTGAGGTGTTAAATGGGAGGTTTCTTTCTGTAATTCTGTAATTGAATATCCCTAATATATATACATGAGTGAGCTAAATTATTTGAGATGGATTATGGAGTAGGCTTGTGGTTTCTAAATGCTGTTTCTCTCTCTGGTCACTGGGTTCCTAAATTTCATCAGGTCATTCATATTACCCTGCAAGCAACAATATTTTTATATCAATTTCTACAGAATAGTCTTAAGATCATCAGGCACCTGAGAAAACGTTCTGCAACCTCATATATTCAACAACCTCTCTATCTAAATTCTTTTATCTATTTAATGTGCATAGTTTTTCATACATATACCATTCTTTGCACTTTGCAGAAGTGTTTAACAGAAAACGAGCAATATAAGGGAAAAAAATTAACCCTGTCAAAAGATATTTTTAAAGTGAATTTCAGTGTATTCAGTGAATTTCTAGCACAAACACTAGAATGTATCATTAAGGAAGAAAACACAATATTGAACCAAAGCTTATTCTTTTTGTAGCAATATCAAAAGGGGAAACATCAGGAATAACAACAGTACTCTGGCTGAATGTTTCCCCTTTTATGAACTAAGGGCTGCGAACCATAAGAAAGCAATACTACAGGTTAAATCAATGTCCTGCAAGTTCTGTTTACAAATGGCTCATTACTAGGCAACCTACAGGACCTTTTTGCTTGTGTATTTTTTCTGCCTTGTATTAAACAAGACGTTTGGCACTCCCATCATCCTACATGAGTTTTGTTCAGTGTGATCTCTTGGCTTGAGTCGATGTGTTTCTTTTCTAAGATAGTAGTGCGTTCTACTTCTCTTCCACCTACTAAGCAGAGTAAGGAAATGAGAGATATATTTTTAAGCAGCCCAGTGAGAGAGAAGATGATGTTGTCCGTTTATAATACTATTTATTCATATTCATTTTTTTTAACTAGAAATAAGAATTAAAATATTGAAGACAACTAATGGAATATAATTACTTGCTAGTTTGTTTATGTACATTGGTTTCTAAGATTTTAGGTGGCTCACAACTTTAAAAAAATAAATCCATATAAAATAATATTGAAAAATAAATATGATAAAAGACACGAAGCCTTTTAACTAAAGAAAAAAAGCATCCAGCCTTGAGTAAATTTCAGGTGAAATGGCTTTCAATTAAATTACATCCTGTACACCAAAACATGTAGGATTAGCAGAATCAGGATTGTAAAATAATTTTTCTTTCTTGGCCATAGATTCTAGCTGCTCTTCCAGTAGGAATTACACAGCAAAAACTCCCCTCAACTTGTGGTCCTGGTTTTCCAGAAACAGCAACCAATCCAGAAAATTTCAGTATTTATTAAACAAAATAAGGGAGATGAAAAGCTTTGATATAATCCACATTGAAGAGCCCAAGGACTTGTATTGTCCTCTCCCCTTAATCCTGATTGGAACAAGAAAAAGAAGAATTGCTGCAGAATAGTACTCCAAACTCTCACAGACAGTGAGTGCAAAACGATGCCATGACCGAGATCCTGACCAATACTGAATAATCAAAGAGAAAGATACAATCTCTCATTTAATCTCATCATACGTCATCTATAAAAGTGGCTAATGTTGTTTTCATACTGTCTCTGGGCCTGAACCTAGACTGAATCAGAGGAAGGCCTTTTATTGGAAACTCTCAGCTAGACAGGAAGGAGGAGTAAAGCAGGGAACTAGCGTTGAGTCCTTGCACAGCCACAAAAGGCATAAGTGTTTTCCCCCTTCACCATCAAGTTACATGGAACTTTATCTGATTGCTCCAAAGAGAAGGCAAGTGGGGAGATGCTGTATATAGGTAGAACACAATAAAGTTGCTGACTAGGACATTTCACAAGTGGATCTGGTTGCCAGCACCTGAGACCTTTTAAGCTCATAATCCAAACTGGTTTAGCATAAGAAGCATCATATTGTTAATACAAGAACAAGAAATTATTACAGTGTTGCTCCTAGTGTTACAGTTTAGGAAATCCCTGCCCATTGGTCATGCTGACTGGACACATGGAGTTTTTATTCAGCAACATTTGATGGGCCATTGTTTCCCTCATATACTAGCTTAGAACATCCGCTTTTGCTGAAATATCAAAACATTTGGCCTTCAACATTAAGGCATGACCTTAGTATTTTTTTTCAAAAGTGGGGATCTGTAAAATATTTCATGCATATTTATTTTAAACAGAAAATAACTGGAGTCTTTCTTCCTGCCATAGGATCCACATAAATCACTAAACAGAATAACATTAATGAAAACAGTCTTCACTTAGCCATCTAAATTAGTATAAACCAGAAAAAGCTACATGGACTAAAATAGAGAAATTAAGGATCTTAAAAGATGTTAAAGGGTGCTCCCGTTTATTACACTTGAAAGAGGAAGACTTACCCATAAAAACAAACACAAAATATACTATTCCACCAAATGCTCATAAAGCAAATATAAAGAGAATAGAACATAACTAACTTTAACACATGGAGGAGCAACAGTGATGTTGGGACTTGTTTCCAAGGTATATTTTTTTAAAGTATGAAAGGTATCACATTAATGTGTCAAGTTCATGTGAGAACCAAAGGGTTAGAAAAGATACAGCTGCAGTCCTTTTTCAGTTAACAAAGATATAGATTTCCTGGGTCTGACCTGCCAAGGCAATAGAAATTAAACAGGCAAATTTTAACTTAAGATATTAGCATAACCAACTTATATCAACCAAGGGCCCACCAGAGGGGTTGAAATTCCAGTTCCCAGAATGTTATGTTTCGATGATCAATCTACCAGATTTGGAAATATTCCCTTGAATAATAAACCATTGTTAGGATGCCCTTTAGAATTAGGGAATCATTATGACACATTGTCAGTGGGGAAATTGTGTCTAAAAGTAACTGATAATAAAGAAGAATCAGACAACAATCTCAGCATGGTTTTCTCAATTCAATCTGGTATAACAGTAAACTGTATATTTTGCTATATTTAATATTATAATACATTAACACAGTTATCACTGTATTTTTAATTACACTGTGTTAGAAATTATTTTTCTCAATGTCCTGAAAGGTAATTGTTTGTTGAAAGGCAGAAATAATCTAATAAATAAATATTGTTCTCTATTAACAAATTTTCCATAATAAGATAAAACATCTGCTTGTTTCTGCTAGATCTCAAAAGGCAAAGCAGAAATGGATCTAGTCAGTACTTGAAAATATCCTAGAAAAGTCAAGGACAACCTTATCGTTGCCAAGAAATCATGAGATGAGTTCTATTTGAAGGAGAAAGTATCATTTTTAAAAAATAATAATTGTACCTAAAATGTAAAAGCAAATACAGACCAAGGGAAGATATTTAGGAACTATAAAGGAAATCTATAGAATTTGTGCAACAGTGATTGTGCATGCCTCCTTTTTATTAAATGATACTTTTATATAAGAAATTGAAGAAATGAAGGCACCACCTGCAAGCATACTCTTTGCTCGAAGGGTTTATGAGTTCCATTTCAAGTGTTCCCTCTTTTAAAACAAAAGCAAAAAATGCATTTATTTCCTTTCAGTCTAGTCCCAGCAACAGAAATTAAAATAAGCAACACAAGAAAGTGTAACATGGAGTAAGCGTCACAACATTGTCACTAGGGCAAAAGAACAAAAAATAAAATGCTGTTCAAAATACAAAACAGTATTCATATCAAACTATTTACACTTTAAATTGTGCCATTCATTATGTATTTACAACAGTTGTATGCTATTTTTCTTCTGAATAGTGCTGTGGAAAAATATGGCAAGAATCATGAAAATAAGATTCAAAAATAAAGTTTAAAAATATTAGAGGTAGGCATTGATTAGAAAACCAAGTAAAATAATGATCAAACATAGGATAAAGCTTTATCTTCATTTACATCTGAAAACTGAGTGATTCAGAGCTGGTAGAGCTCCAAATAATGAAGGACCTCATAAAATGGGTGTAGAAACTGGAGAGATTCAAGGCAAAATTCAGAGAGTAGAGAAGGGGCTCATAAATTTTTTGCCATCATTTGTCTCTTTACTGTAAGCTTCATGTACACATCTTTGTTAAAAATCCAAACACCAAAATGAACACAAATGAACAATGAAACAAGTACAATGAAGCTTTGGGAAAAGTGGATTTATCAGAAATAAGGTCTGTAATAATGTAATGTCTCTAACCAACATGAAAATATGTCCAGGTGCCATGACTTAATTTCCAGACATTTCTATCTGAATGACTGAGAATTTTCACCAATAAAATATAACCAACAGGTTCTTCACACCTCTCCAGGACCTATCTGTACCTCCTCAGAGAAGATCCATCTCAGAATTGGGGAAAACCTGGAGTGCATGAAATGACTTCTTTTGTCAGCCCCAAAAGGCTAGGCTGCTTTGTATAGGAGCAGGTAACTTGGTTAGGAGCTTTAAATGCTTAGCATTTTAAATTGCCTCCAGAAGTGAATTGTAGCCAGTGAGACATATGTATTTAAAAGAGCAACCTGTAAAACCTGGAATGCCCTCTAATTGCCATAGTTCTCAACATATGACTACAATTGGCCCCAAAATTTCTGTTGTTAAGCAAGACAGTTGTTAAGTGAATTTTGCCCCATTTTACAATCTTTCTTGTCACAGCTGTTAAGTGAGTATCTGCAGTTGTTAAGTTAGTGATACGGTTAAGTGACTCTGGCTTCCCCGTTGACTTTGCTTGTCATCGTAATGATCACTAAACAAATGCCAGTTGCCAAGGATGCAAATTATGATCATGCGACCATGGAGATGCTGCAAGGGTCATAAGTGTAAAAAATTGGTCATAAGCCACTTTTTTCAGTAAATGGTCACTAAATGAGTGGTTGTAAGTTGAGGAATACCTATATAATTCAAACAAAAAAACATTGAGAAGCAAACACAAATCTAGGTAAGAAGACAAGGATCCCCAGCTCTGTGTACATATAAGTCATATCCCTATCCACTTTGCACCATTCATTGCATGGCCCATTAGCAATAGCAATAGCATTTAGACTTATATACCTCTTCATAGTGCTTTACAGCCCTCTCTAAGCGGTTTACAGGGTCAGCCCCCAACAATCTGGGTCCTCATTTTACTGACCTCAGAAGGATGGAAGGCTGAGTCAACCTTGAGTCTGATAAGATTCAATCTGCCAAAGTGTAGACAGCCAGCAGTCAGCAGAAGTAGCTTGCAGTACTGCATTCTAACCACTGCGCCACCACGGCTCTTTGCTATCATGTCATATCTGAGCACACTACCTCCTCTTCATCTTTACAAGAGAGAGGCTTGAGAAGAGGAAAATGGGCATCTCCTTCTCTGTTTGCCAAATAATTTAAAATTCTCAAATGTTCAGCCTAAAATCCTTCATGGAACAATGCCAATAATTCAGAATTTATTCTGAGATTGGGGATTAAGTATGAAAGCTTGGTTCTTCATCCTGGAAATCTTTTTTTTTTTTAAAGAAAAACCTACAATTTTCATTTCATCAAAATTCTTATCATCATGGGATTTTGATTAATTAGGGTTGTCTGCTAAAACTCTAATTGCAATCATAGTCTTCCTTTAAACATTGTAAAGAGTATAATTTTGAAAACGTTCTGGAAAATTTTGCTTTTCTTGCTTTACATCTTTTCTAACTTTGGCTAGCACAGAAAAGTACTGATGCTTCAAATTCGACTATTATAAATTATGAATAACTTGCTCAGGGGAGGGGCTCTTAATAATTTTTAAACTGCTAAATAGGATATTCATATAATTGGAACTATTTTAATGGGACAGTTCTGTCCAGTTCTATTTAAAAATAAATAAATAAAATAAAATTAATGCAATAAATTTTACTTAATATTTTGCTAACTTGATGTTTTCCAACAACTGACTTCTTTTTTAAATAGCTTTTTATTAATCAGCAGAGCTATGAAGTAGAGACGGCTGATGTCCATTTAATTTAAATAATAAGGTGTCAGATTAATCCAATTAAAGCAATTCTGACATAACATGATTGAAGTTAGAAAACAAGGAAGGATAAGAACATGAACCAGTCAAACTCCTATAATGAGTAGCTTTTTCAAGTGAGACAATAATTTGAAAGTTTCCACTAATCAGGTTTAACTAATTTGACTCAAATTAATTCTAGTTGATAAAAATTGCTGTGCTTGGTTCACAATTATTTCAACAATAATGTAATGGTAGTCCAATCTGAGGAAATAAAAACATTTTTCTACTCGGGTTTTTTTTAAAGGGGGGTTTAAAATGTTTAAAAATAAAATTTATCTTATCATAACTTATCATAAATCATTATAATGGAAAACTGCATCCATACACAGGAAGTGAATGGGAGAGGTATAAGTGTGAGTTAATACTTTTTGCAGTACAGAATTTTACCTATACCAGGAAGTTTCTATGAAAAACTTAACTATATCCCCCCCCCCCACAAAAAGACAGCCTCTCCCTAAAGACAGCCTCCCCCCAAGGCCCCACTGTCAATTTAATACTTCAATGTTTAGGGATCCATCTTATTTTATTATTTCTATTTAATTGTGTGCAATTCTGACAGAGTGCTGCAGTTTTCTTGGCAAGGTTTTTCATAAGTGATTTCCTACTGTCTCCTTCCAGGGCTGAGAGCCCATAGTCACCCAACTAGCTTTGTGCCTAAGAATTCATGGTCTTCCAGTTTCTAACCTGATGCCTTAACCACTGCACCACACTGGCTCTCTCCATCCCATTACTGATTTCAAAATCAAGATTAAGATTTCAGTGTGATCAAAACAGTGAACCGCAGCCACAAAAACCAATGGGATCTCAGGAGTGCTGTCAGAAATGTGTATTGAATATCTCTCTCTCTCTCTCTCTCTCTCTCTCTCTCTCTCTCTCTCTCTCTCTCTCTCTCTCTCTCTCTCTCTCTCTCTCTGTCACACACACACACAAAAAACCAGGAAGATTAGGTATACTACAGAGAAAGAGAGTGACACAGAGACACACAGAGACAGAGAGACAAACTAGTGTGGGTCACATTTCATTCCTTCTTATCATTCACCAGAAGAGGAATAAAAGATAAGCAAACCATTTCAAACCAATTATGATCATTGCTTATATTTGCTGAACTCAAAACAACTAATATCCTCCAAAGTACAGAATCTAAGACTTATATATAATCTATGTATGATAAATTAATACAATACATTAATTTGAATTATACTTTAGCTAATACTGTTTTCCTGAACCTTTAATATTGGGATGTTAGCTATTTAAAATTAAATGTCTTTTGAAGGTTACTTAGTAGAATCTAGGCTTTTTAAAGTCAATGTAATATCCTGTGGGAATCACATCCTGACTTTTATGACACATCCCTCCTCCTAAGAGATCTCCTTACTTCAGCAAACATGAACATGAAAATCAATCCAAGGCTACTAAGTTTTAATTTCAGAAGGATCTCCTCAAATGGGATGGGAGTGAAAGCATTATAAATGTCACTCAGCATTGCACTGTCAAAGGATCTTGGCATCTTAACGAGAAACAGTGTATGTACTGTTTGGGATTTCCAGTTCATTGTAATGATACTAAAAAGAATGAATGAAAAAAAAGGCTCTAAGAAATATTAGCAATAGCACTTAGACTTAAATACCGCTCCATAGTTCTTTGCAGCACTCTCTGAACAGTTCACAAATGTCAGCATATTTCCCCCAACAATCTGGGTCTTCCTTTTACTGACCTCAGAAGGATGGAAGGCTAATCATCCTTGAACCCGTGAGGATCTAATTCCTGCCTGTGCACAGAGTTAGCCTGCTATACTGCATTCTAACCACTAGGCCACCATGGCTCTTGTTGGCATATATGGTTTAATATTTCTTAGACCTTTTTTTCATTCATTCATTTATTGGTTCCCTTTTTTTCCCTGTAATTAAGCTGATCCAAAATTGGGTGGGGAGATTAAAGCAGCAATAATTTTCAGGTAAGGACTGCTCTTGCACTGAACAATGACTCCCCTATGGCCTGCAGCAGTCTATAATTAATAAGAGTTTGTGTCATTGTGACTGAGTCTAACATATTAAGATTAACCTCCTGAATATGAGAGGGGAGGGAGGGCAGTAAATTGCAATATGGCCATTATTGCTTCCCATCCTCTGTGGGATCAGCCAGAGTAAGAATTGCCTTGCATAAATCTTTGATCTTTGACCATAGAGAGGGAAGCAGGAAAGGAGCAGAAGAGACCCATGTCCAATGAACATTGCACTTTCCTAGGAAACCACCAACCCTTAAAAATACATTCATTTCTATCCAAAACTGTTTCAGAAAAAGGACACAGATAGTGAATAGAATAGAATAGAATAGAATAGAATAGAATAGAATAGAATAGAATAGAATAGAATAGAATAGAATAATCAGAGTTGGAAGGGACATTGTTGCTCTTCTCTGCACTCTTTCTAGAGTCTCAACATCTTTGTGGTGACCAAAATTGGATGCAGTATTCCAAGTGTGACCTTACCAAGGCATTATAAAGTGGTATATAAAAATATAAGCCGGGATGACGCAGTGGTTATAATGCAATACTGCAGGCTACTTCTGCTGATCAGCAGTTTGGCAGTTCAGGTTTCACCAAACTCAAGGTTGACTCAGCCTTCCTTCCTTCTGAAGTCGGTAAAATGAGGACCTAGATTGTTGGATATATATATATAAAACTCACAGGCAAGAGTGTTTTGCCCTATAAGGGCAAAACCTGGTGAGGTAGAAACTAGTGGTACTCAGGTCAAACAGAACTCTCTTCCCTGATTAGTCCTGGGAAGATATTGGCCAAGTTCCATTTCCTTGAAAAGGCAAAAGTCTAGAATATAAATCTTGAGGGAAATATATTGATATTAATATTGGTATCTGTGTTCTGTGTTCTGTAGTACACAGATCATCTGCACTACATGACTTCTATTTTATCTGTAATAAAGTAACTTATTGAGCTGCATCTCTGTGAGGTTCTCCTGTAAATAAGTGCCTGGGAATAATGGGTTAAACAATTGGAATCTTGAGATTTATTGCAATGCTTGGTGTAACTGCTGAAACTCTGTTCCAAAAAGTCTTGTTATAAACTTGGAGCTTTGTGGCAACTATTTTTATGTCCCCCACCCCTACCCCCGAAAATTGTCATAAGATAAAATCAAATTTTGAATTATTGGTCTGCTTTATTTATTGCCACCACAACCACAAGAATCAAAAACGTGCATGATTTCATTGACTCCTCCATGTAGAGATGAGGCCAGTGGTGCAATAAAATAACTGCCAAAATAGAACTTATGTTTTTCATGAACTGACAAAAAAAAATCCATTTGGAGTTGTTTGGAAGACAAGAAACTTTGTATATCAGTTTCTGACATTTGGGGCCAGATGTTGAAAATTGATCTCTATCCCAATGGAAAGAAGTCTACATTCTGAAAAACAAGGAACGAAGTGGTATGCTGTATATTAACACACACTTCAAAATGAAGCACAAAAGCTGTAAGATTTATATAATCTAAAAAGAAACCAGAGTTTGTTTGTTTTTTACTATTTTTGAATCTAATATTAAAAAGGATATAGAAAAGGATATAGAAACACAAAAGAGAGCTAGTTTTAGGCTTAAAGGCTGCTGGGTGACTTTGGGCCAGTCGCTCTTTTTCATCTCAAGCTACCCTTACAGTATTGTTGCTATTCCGTGTAAAAATAAGCAATGGGAGTATTCAATAAGTTTGCTGCCTTGACTTACATCTAAAAAAATCAGATAAAAATCTTATAATGATAATGCTTTTGAAGTCTATGGAGTAATCAGAAATACACTTGGTAGTTAAGAAATACCATCTGTGAGAAAAGGAGTCCGTATTTCCTGTGCATAGCCAAAGTTTTTAAAAAAGCCTTATGTTTTAGGAAAGAACAGCAGAAGTTTTAATTTCTAAAGCAATATTATATAGACATATACGGATGGTATCACTTTTTCTTCCCACAATAGGGTTAAATAGAGTAAAGATGGTCCTGAACACAGATATGTGACCCATTCATAGTTGCATTCTTCAAGTTTAATGGATATTGGAAGAGAAGTGCAAGACCTAGCTTCGTTGCCTGTTGGAGTCGAGGCAACATTTCTAGCCAATGTTGAAACAAAGAAGCAAACAAATAAAAATCTATACCATGCTCATCCATCATTGTTAGGCCACGCTGTGCATTGTTCACCAATAAGATCTTCAGAGAAATTAACACAAACCAGTGAAAATGTTTCTGTACAGCCACCCGGAAGCAACCCATCAAAAACTCAACATATGCAAATCTCCCAGCTACAGAATGCAAGATATTTTGGTCACTTATTAACACCCCCATATAGCTGACTGACATGACACACTGTATAAAATCCATCATGCGCCCTCAAGTTTATCTGGGTAGAATGTTTTGCAGCTTATGAGCAGCTTCATGGCAGATGAATAATGAATTATCTGAAGCAAAAAGGCCTTGGGGAGCCATGAACACAAGGGTTTACAGATTTGTGGACCAGCTGGTAGTGATATCTGTCATTCACCGAAGACCATGAATGGTTTTAAAGACTGCTGGTATTTGAAGGGTAAGTGAATCATGCTTATATGCAATATGCCTTCTTTTTCTGAATCAATGCTTGGTAAGCCAATAGAAGATGAGTTAAGGTGAGCACTTTATTTCAATCCCTCTCCATCTGTTCCCCTTCAAGGAAAAGGGAGAGGTTTCTTCCATCTTTTTGGTTGGACCAGTCATTGGCATAAGAGCTTTCCTCTGTTGATGTATGGATATATCTCATCCTTTCACATGGTTAAGAAGGCAAGCACGACCTCTTCAAAATTATGCTCTTATAGTTTGTTCTTTTTAAAAACCTGAACTGAGCCATTTGCTTCTTGGCTTAGTACAATTTTCAAGGAAATATTAATGCTTACCCTTCGTGTTTCTAGCCAACTATAGGGTGGGGGATTGGGGAGAAATGTGCATTCTCTATATTGCGATGCAACCTTATCTAGTTCACACTTTCCTGAATACTTATGCAAACCAGACTGAAATGACATACTGAAATTTGATTTTTTTTCCTAGCTTTAAGAAAGAGTTCACAACTTTTAAAATAATGCTACTTTTTTTTAAGTGTGGAAAAATGTGTTTATCTCAAGGGGATGGTTTGCAAAAACCCCCATTATAACTGAGGAATATGACTTGGAGAGGGGCGTGTGTGTGTGTGTGTGTGTGTGTGTGTGTGTGTGTGTAAAATATGTAGGGGCATCTGATGTGTGTATGCTGTCCAAAAAAGACCAATATGGAGT
>JANHFL010001470.1:166126-187379 GCA_032468155.1 Oxyrhabdium leporinum
GGAAAGGAAAGGAAAGGAAAGGAAAGGAAAGGAAAGGAAAGGAAAGGAAAGGAAAGGAAAGGAAAGGAAAGGAAGATTGATTCTGGTTCAGCTTATTCCATCTTGAAAATCTAACTGAAAGAGACACTTCATTTTTCAGGAATGAACACTATATATAGAGAAATGAAGATGGATTGCCATGGATAGAAGCTACTTTTCTTGATGAAGGATCTTGGTATATTGGAGTTATGGACAACAGTATCCAAATAATAATACTGACTGTTCTTGGAACTGAAAATAATACATTCTCTCTCTCTCCCTCCTTCCCTTCCTTCTTACATAAATATACACATGCCTACACATGCATGCATATAATCATTATGCATACTTAAGCTTCCTAAGAGGGAAATATTATACAAACAGTGGAAATTCTACTCAATTTGGGGACAAAAAAAATAAGTAATATTCTTTTCTCTCTACTTTGTGCTTGGCTTGGAATCTATAATCTACCAAATCTGCCACTTATGTAAAATTTATCTATATTATAGCAAGGAGAATAAAATTACTGGAGTGAAAGAAAAATGAGAAGGGCAATAACATATAGAAGAAACCACATATTTGAGGCCTGTCAAAAACCATTAAAAAGTCATTTTTTTCAGATGATGAAAAATTTCAAAGATATCATAGGCATCTCCCAAGAACACTATACTGGCAAGAAGCAGTTAAATTTATGAAGGTCTTTCAACTACTTTCTGGATTGCAGTATAGAGAAAATGTCATTCAGGATGACCATCTTATACAGCTTTTGTTTTCTTTAAATTATATGGCACTGATTATTTTAATCAGATTGTATAGTAATAGTTAGCAGTTTTTCAGTTACTCCTTGTCGAGGGAGGCAAAGATAGTGAAAGAATGCAAAATCTGTTAACAAATAAAAGAGACAGTTAATGAAAGCCTACACCTAAAAGAAGAAGAAAGTGCAAGAAACAGATTCTAAATAACTCCACCTTGATTCTGCATGGTATAAGGAAGGACAGAACGAAACTCTGGCATTTCTTTCAGATTCTGCTATTGTATATCACAACAATCAAGTATTGATAGAAGAAAGCAGCGGTGGGTTGCAACCAGTTTCACAACCGGTTTGGTGAGCGCGCTTGTTTCATTATCCAACTAGGCAACCTCATTCTTACAACAGCATTGATGATGTTACTTAGTTGGGTAATAAATCATCTGCAAGCAATCAACCAAGTTCAGAGAGCATCAAGGACTCCAAAGCAGTAAAGTATTACAACAATATTTGCAGTGTCTGATTCCTGGACCGCCTTCCTTGAAGGGCTGACACAGCAACATTCCTGGACGAAAGTGTCCACAGAGACAGGGACAGATTTTGCTTGGGTTGCCTGATATTGTACATTTACCTAACAAAGATACTGATAAATGTATCTTGTCTTCTTAAAGGGTTATTCACAGATGTAATTCATCAACTTTTTCCCTTCTCCTGCTGGTAGGGCCAAGAGGAAATGTGATGAGAGAAGTTTTGTCTTGATGCCTGCAATTGATCCAGAATCAGAAAGAGTTATTCCTATTTGGACAAGAAATCAGAATCAGAAAGAGTTATTCCTATTTGGACAAGTAAAGCACCATCAGACAGGTGAAACCTAAGGACCACAGTTGAACTAATAGCAAATCCACTATTCCCCCCACACACACACAAATCCCCCCCCCACAAACAACAAGAGCCTGATTCATTTCCTAATAATGTACCATAATCCAACAAAGCTATTTGTGTGGTGTACATCTGTATAGAATGTTCATGTTCAATCCTTAGCATCTTCAGTTAAAAATCGAAAAGGTACCAGTGGGTATAATGTGTGGGTTATATACTGTATATACTGAGGAGGTTAGATCTTTGTCTGAGACCATGGAGAGTTGCTGCCAATCAGACAAGATATTGTTGGCCTTCATGGGCTAGTGGTCTGACTTGTCTTACTAACCATGCTGCTGCAGACTCAGAAAGGCATCCTGTGATTACGTAAGTTTTACATAGAACACTCATGTCAATATCAGTTTACACTTCCACAGAATGAGCTGCATTAGTTTTGTAACATCACAACAAATGCAAATTCCTCTAGCAGGAGGAGAATCATTGGGAATTAGGTACGATACATGTTCATTAAATAGTTAGACTTAAGGACTAACATAATCAGTTTCTGCAACAGAGAGCCCATTTCTTCAGAAACATTTTGAATTTATCTGCAATTATCTCATGGACATTAACTATTCACATGGCCCAAGCCTTCACCCCAACTACTGTTGAACACTTCCCTGTTTTCAATAACATGCAAACTTTGGAACCATCTTTCTGTGTTCTTCAGGTTGGCTGGCTGGTCATATAAGTATATCTTGAGTATAAGTATATCAACTTCTCCATTGAACATGAACAGCTGGCCTCTATTGAGGGAGTTTTCTGTCCCAAAGAAGAGTCCCCAGACCCTTTGAGCATTCTTCATTTTAAAAATTAAGCACTCATCAGCAAAATTGCTATTATATCAAAATTATATTATGAAGCTAAACCCCTACATTTTCTGAGGTCTTTAATAAGAATAATCTGCCTGTGTAACCTTTAACTTGAGAAAGCAACCAAGAATTCTTAAAACCTTTTCTTTTTCCATGCATGTATCCCCATTGTATGCTGGAATCATATTGCCCTTTTTTTTTCTTTTGTACATAGCAGGCAGGAGATGCAGGCCCTCAACCCGTCCATTAGGAATCTTCCTAGTTATGAAAGAAACAGAGAAAGATAAAATTGTATCAGGAGCACAAAGGCTGTTTGAAGAAATGTTAGATTTCCATTTCGAGGTGCACATTTTTTTCCAAAGGGATAGACATTGAGCTGGAGGTTTTATCAAGAGCTTTTTTTTAAAGTTAGAACTTTTCTGAACTAAGCAAGTCCATGGGAGGTCCCTCTTCTGTGAAGAACAGCATAACTGATAACAAGGAAAAGTATCAAAAGCTGAGTTGTGCTTTTTTCTTGGCAAGAAGTAGTTTTCTCTGGCTTCAACACAACTATGCTACATCTTAGAATATGTTCACAAGATAGCGCAGTCCCTACCCCTATATTCATTTTTCCAAAATAAATTCCAAGTCTTTTCTTTAGTCCTCATAGAACAACGTTGAAGTCCTTCATATTTTAATAACTGTAAATAAAATTACATTAAATGTAAATAAGGACAATGGCCAAGCTGAAAGGCTAGTAGGAAAAAGCAAAGTGAGTTTTGACAACATAATTTGTGAGCGGCCACTCTTGAAGCATCTTAAAACTGCACACTTAAAATGGGTTTAAACTAATTAAATGGCAAGATTTCTCCCATCATCTTGCAAATTATAATTTGCAATCTTACAAATTATAGAGTTAAGAAGTTGACTGACAGGTGACCATGCAGATGATCTGCAAGCTGTGGTAATGATACTCAAGCAGCAAAATAGGACTAAGGTTAAATATAAAGAAGATCAAACCAATGGCAACAGGTGTGACACCCGGCCGTAGCAATGAAGATATCAAAATGGTAGATAGCTTCTGCTTTTTAGGACCAATGATCAACAGCAAAGGAGCAAGCAGTTGAGAAATGTGCCATAGACTAGCATTTGGTAGAGCTGCTGTGAAGACCTTGAAAAAGATAATCAGATGCTAGGATGCATCTATAGCACTTAGCATAGCACTTAGACTTATATACCCCTTCACAGTACTTTAAAGCCCCCTCTAAATGATTTACAGAGTCAGCATATTGCTGCTAACAATCTGGGTTCTCATTTTACTGACCTCAGAAGGATGGAAGGCTGAGTCAACCTTGAGCCCAGTGAAATTCGAATTGCCAAACTGCTGACAATCAACACTCAACAGAATTAGCCTGCAATACTGCATTCTGATCACTGTGCCACACCTATACTGTACCTCCGAATATCAGAAGTGGTTTACCAGAAGGCAAACTAGTGAGCTTCCATCCTTCCAACCCAACAACCTATCTTTGTCTATTTTTCTGACCGAATAGACACATTTTCCAAACAAGGCAGAAGGCTGCCACCATAGCTTATTTTTACATCTTAAGGAAACACATAAGGCTTACATGAGGATGAATTACTATTAACCTGGATGGCAGTAGAAGTAGAAGTGCCTCTGAAGGCTATCAAGCTCAGGTAACCAGGAACAGGAAATTTAGTTCAAAGTACTTCAAGTGTGTTACACATAAGAGCCGCGGTGGTGTAGCGGTTAGAATGCAGTACTGCAGACTACTTCTGCTGACTGCTGGCAGCCTACAATTTGGCAGTTTGGCTCAAGGTTGACTCAGCCTTCCATCTTTTTGAGGTTGGTAAAATGAGGATCCAGATTGTTGGGGGCAAAATTCTGACTGTGTAAACTGTTTTGAGAGGACTGTAAAGCACTGTGAAGCGGTATATAAGTCTAAGTGCTATTGCTATGTTATCTATAAACAAGAGTCTGATCTACTAACCATCAAGGCAAATTAGCACTAAATAAAAGTCAACAGAATTCAAGGAGGGGAACTGGACTCTTGTACTAGTGTTATGGCTTCAACCTGATGACACGTCTAATCCTGTCCTTGGGCTCAGCCTGGTCATCTCCTACATATAGGAAACTGGTAGGCTTCCTTCTGAAATTGTTTGACCACTGTGGAAACAGATTGCAGCATTAGATGGGCCGTGGGTTTGATCTGGTAGGGCACTGCTTACTTTTGTATGATACCCAAAGGTATTCTTGGGAATAAAAGTGATGCTTGCACCATACCAGCACCCCAGTAATATTTTGATTTAGGAGGTTATGTTGGAAATTAGGGTTGTGGATGTTACAGATTTAATTCCAAAAAGGTGCTATTTAAAATTATAAGGGGGTGAAAAGTCTATAATTGGAGACAGTTGTCTGTCTCTGGAATAGATGATAATCCTCTTAATGCAGACTTTGGATCCTATCCAGGATGTTTTATTGTTTCTATCTAATTATTTGTGATTGCATTTCAGGAATTGCCACATTTTGACACCTCTGATACGATGTGAGACACATATTTCATTTTTGCAGATGACATGCAAAATCAGACAGGCTGATCTATGTGAATGCAGTGTTTTGCTTTTAAGAAGTAGGACTTCTGGCTTTATAATCTCCTATTTCTACTGACTGCATTCACACTTTTCCCAATTTAATAGCAGTCACTCTTCCAACAAGTTGCCTCTTCCTTGAAGTTTGTGAGCAAGAAATTCTAAAATCCTTGACAGCCAAGTGGCATGTCTTATGTCTGGCAAAGAACATTTTCTAGTTCAAATCAACCCCTTTTGTTTGCCTCTTTCCTATGATGAGTGCTCTGCTTGCTGTTCATTAACACTCCCACTCACTTGTTCCCTTTCTCAACTCAAGAAGTATTCAGTGACTCTGAAAAGTCACTGAATATCTGTGAAAACATGAAAAGGATGTGGGAGGCAAAGATGGTGAGGGCCATTTTGTTCCAACAGCTGTAGACCATTCAACCAACTTATCAAAATGCACTCTAATGGGAATAAATTACACAAGCATACCCACCTAAAAGGGTATTTCTAACCCCCAAGAAATGTGCCTATAAAATATGCATGAATAGGACAGTCAGGGTTAGGAATCACAGGCAATTTCTTTGTTGTGTACACATAAAACTGTTGAGATTACTGGACTGCTCCATAACATATGTGCCTTTGTTGAAAGTAACAGAATTAAATTTTAGAGGAAAACTTATAGTTTAAATAAAACATAAATACAGAAACATTGGTTGTGGCTGTTTCTTTTGTGATGTTATGCTTGCTTTTGTGCTATGTATTCATCACTTTGAAATAATATAATTTCAGAGATTTTGAATGGAGAATAATACAAGATAGTGAATTAAAAAATGGCTTGGGGTTAAGTTGGAAAGAAAATAAATGGGAAATTGTGGTTGAAAAAGACTGCCATACCCACAAAAAAATCCAGGTCATGTAAAATTCGGTGGTAAAGTTGAGGTTCCAGAAGAGGGATAAAAGAATGAGAATCAGCAGCAACAAGGACAACAGAGCAGACTGAGAAAGTCAGATGCTAGGAAATTGCCTAATCTGAGTTATTTCACATAATTTTTTTCCCCAAAATCAGATTGGCTAGCATAAGAAAAATTACAGTTAAATATAGAATTCTTGCTTAGAAGTTTCATTGTTCATCAGATTTTTTTTTCTGCCTCGTGGTGTGGAACAAGCCGGTCCTTCCTTCATCAGCGTCATGAGATTCCCTACAGCTGCCAAACCAGTGTTCCGTATCAGATTGCCTTGCAGTGTGCATAGATCTATGCTCATTTCAGAGCTGTAGGCTTTCCCCACCAGAGAATAGATCATGACTTAATTGCTTTATTTTGAAAAGTTTTTTTTTTGCCACCGGATGGTTACGTTTCCACTTTTATATGCACAATGTGTACTGCAAAATGTTCATATTTTATTTCATTCTTTATTCAGTAGACTGATGTTCTTCTTATGGATTTTACAAACCAACCAATAGAGCTGGTCAATAGAAAAGTTATCTCTCGTTGGCAGTTTTTACTAAAAAGATATTCATCTTCAGTGGTTTTTCCCATCCTCTTGTTCATCTCCTTTTGTTCTAGACTCTTAATATTCTAAAGGTATAGATCCATCATACAGTTTTGGGGAAGCAACTTTATACAGAGCATTAAAAAGTGTGTGAAAGACTAAAGAAATAAAGACATAAAATAAGGAAGAGATAAGAAATTATAGCAATATCTAGTTTATGCCAACATCATTCTCTAGATCTCTCTATACCTATTCTTCATACCTTTTTAAATCATTATGTCAATGAAGATCCTCATGGCAACTGGACTTCTTTTCTTTTTGGATTTGAAACATTTCACTGCTTATCCAAGTATCTTCTTCAGTCTGAGCAAGTTGGTTAGAGGGATCCCCTATATGTCCTCAAGGGTGGTTTCATTTTCACTTAATCTGAATAGGGTCATTATGTGAATAGGCAGAGAGTCATTAAGAGCAGCTGCTCCTAAATCTTTTCTACTAGGGGAGTCATTAAGTGTGACCTCTCTGGTAAAACTGTGAAGTGGTTGTGATTTCTTGGGGACTGATGCAAGAGCAGCATACAAATGGGGGAGGGGTTGTTGTCTGAGGCCTCCATCTCTATTGAAGGAAGGATTTTCAGCTTAAGCTTTCATTCACTTTTTGAATCATTCCTCCTTCTACAACAGTCGTGTCTGATTTTATGCTCAGCCTTCTAATCTTTAGACTTCTCTTTCTCAAGATTTCATCAATTCCATCCAACCACTTTCCCGTTTCCCTTGATCTTTCCTTCTAATTTTAATTACTGAATGAAGTTATAGGACTGCTCAACTCAGACAATGTAACTCTGGCATCATATAAGAAAAACAAACAATAAACAAAAAGAAGCATGTAATATTTAAACAAAATAGTCAATGTATAAAAGAATATGGTGAACAAACACAATAGTGAAAGAACCAAAAGGGGCCGCCCTGCAATTCAATGCAAATATCTGGGAGGAAAAACCAGGACTTCATGGCTTTTCTAAAGGCGAGCAGAATTGGGATTTATAAACTGCTGCAGGTTGCCAGATTCAGCAGAATATACATTCAGAAAATATGTAAAATATATTTGTTTTGCAGTTGGATCCTAAGTAATTTTCTCTCAGTAGTCAAACCCCTTCTGTTTATTTTTTCCATATGCATTACTCTCTTTTGAATTCAGGCCACATTCAATCAGCATCCTCTCAGGGGTTTTTTGTTCCACCTCTGTAATGGTACGTGGGACTGACCTTGGGAGACAGGGAGAAGGGACACAGCCAAGGAAGCAGTCAGAGAAAAGGCAATTTAGCAGGTAGGTAATGATATGACGATAAGAACATATATCTTCTCACATACATATATATCCCTTTATCCATAATAAAATGTACAGCTTCATTTCTCTGCCTCAACTCCATTCTCCAAGATCAAACCATCTTTATTGCATCTTCCCTGTTGTCTTAATTTATAAACACAAAATATTTAACTACCTTTGTTTGTTTCATCCAATGTCTTTCCTCTTATACTACAAGTTGCAATCTTCACATCAGATGCCTCTGTATATATTGAACTTCAGTTGCCATCATGGCTTTGGTCAATCAAGACTTTCAGTCAAGACTTTCAATATACAATATACTAACACACACTCAGAATTTGCCAAAAGTTGAACATTTGTACCAAGCTCTTTGCATTAAAGTAGAAAATGACATTGATTGTCACTAAGCATAATGACAATCACATGTCTGTTACATTAGAAGCCCAAGCTCAAATTAGCCTGTCAGAATTTCAACATACCATGATGTAAACCTGTCAAATGACACAATTAGCTCAAGAGAATAAAGAAAAGGCTTGTCAAAGTCCTCCAGGTTTTATTCTTGATCAAGTTCTGTCCTTTGCACTTCTAATCAGATCAATGCTTATATTTGTTACCTCATTCCCTCACTATAATTGCAGAACTTTTAAATCTGTTTCTTTCAGGAACAGCAGAGTTCTTGTGTACAGAGGCCTATATTCTGGATTCTCAAGAAGCTGTTTTGCTATGCATGAAATCTTATCAAAGGGTGAACCCTAGTGTTTACTGGCAAGGTAAACAGTGCAAAGAATATTAGGTATTGTATTAGTTAAGATACAAGGAGTCTTAATGAATGGCTTTGCAAATAGATTATGCCCATTAAAAAAGCCAAGATCCCATGAATGCATTGTAATAAAAACATCTCTGACAACTTGACTCAAGAAGCCTGGTTTTTCTAGTTGTGAAAGAATAAAAAAAAAAAGAATTTACTCCCTCTGTCTGATTTACATTTGTATGTCCACATATTTAGCATACAGACAAAATTTGAAAATCCAGAGCTGGGTGATATCTTATGGTGTTTGTGTGTGTTTGTGTGTGTGTGTGTGTGTGTTTAAAGCAACTGAAATAAAATGAAGGACACGAAAGACTACAGAAACTCCTGAACTTTTTCTTAGGCAAGATAGTACCAAACAATAATATAGTTCTGCAAAGTGATGAGTATCAACCTCGAAGTACTGATCAGACTATCCAAAAGGTTGATAAATGGCAGGGGGGTCAATAAGTGGTTGATAAATGATGGAAGGTTGATTGAGGTCAGCTCATCTTTGCTGTCCCTGTATTGCTTCATGCCAATCCCTAGTTCTGAAGATAAGGTGGCTAGTAGCTGGACAGTGTTATCTAGGATTGGAAGGTTAGCTGCCAACAAGATAGCCTTGAGTTGTCTCATAAATTTTTCCATTTTTTCTTTTTGAAGGTCACCAACTCCATCCACAGCTTTTTTGAACTTCTTTTCAATCCATTCACTCTTTTTTCATGTATCTATTTTGCAATTCAATTCGCATTTATCTTTGTGGAAAGTTCAAATATCTGAATATACTTTTTTTTCCTACTGATCCATTGTTTTTGTTTTCAATGCATATTTTCTCACCTGTTTATTCTGAACTTCTTTTCTTCTTATTTTAACACATAAGTTACCCATTCCCATTCAACTTATTTTTATGCTTCTTTCTGACATACTAATCTTTCACATTATTTGCATTCCTCACAACAGACCACATGTTACCAATTATTTTTCTACAATAATTTGGAGGTCTTAAAATTTCTTTGTCCATTTCCCCAACTTTAGTATATATTCTATCAAAGTACGCAAATTGTTAGCATCCTAGTTGTTGGGTGGGGCATTAGGTGTAAAATACCAAAGCTTGAAGTCAATGATTTTACCTTAAATTTCGCAAAAGAGACATATTTGAGTCTCTTGTGTGAGGAATCCATTGTAAGATAGGGTACAGATGGGTTGGAGATATTGTGCAGGGAAAGGAGAGGAAGAGTTGTAAACTGAAGGGAGAGTCAAATAAATTCAACCTCCTTCTTCTTTCCTTCTTTGGGTCTTCCCCTGGATTTTAGTATAATTGGCAAATGGGCATTTTTATTTAAATTAATAGATGTAAACTTCCAGATATTAACTGACAGCTTTTTCATAGTGGTTTTCAGTCTCTGAAGATGAATTCTATGAAGTCTCTGAGTCTCTTCATCATATTTATATTTTTAGGCCAAAGTGAGTATTTAGTTACCTCCATTAGTAGGTCTAATGTAACAGTTATCCTGAAATTGCACTTTAAGGAAAGATTGAGTACAGGTAGTCCTCGACTTACAACAGTTCATTTAAGGACCATTCAAAGTTACAACAACACAGAAAAAAGTGACATGAATGTTTTTCACAGGTATGACTGTTGCAGCAACCCCATGGTCATGTGATCAAAATTCAGACGCTCGGCAACTGGTTCATATTTATGACTGTTGCTGTGTCCCAAGGTCATGTGACCTCCTTTTGCGACCTTCTGACAAGCAAAGTTAATGGGGAATCCAGATTCATTTAACAACTGTGTGACTGACTTAACAAATGCAATGATTCATTTAACAACTGTGGCAAAAAACTCATAAAATGAGACAAACTCACATAACAAATGTTTCACTTAGCAACATAAATTTTGGGGTCAATTGTGGTTGTAACTCAAGGACTACCTATATATAAAGAAACTTCCTCTTTTTTGCAACTATAACCACACCTAAAAGCACTCTTTTACAATATACAAAATGATGTATACTCTTTTACAAGATGATGATTATACTGAATAAAATACTTTACTCTTGGAGTAGCATGCTTTTTGAGCATTTTACTAATACTGTGGAAGGACTGCTAAATAAAAACTTCAGGCATGCATACTAAGAAGCTAAAAGAGCACAACTAATCTCCTGAATAGTTAAATATTAATTAGACAAGAATGGAACATAGAAATATTTAAAACAAATGTTCATAATAGTATTACTAAATGTTAATTTTTATGTATGCTGAATCATTTTGTAGCCAGTTAAAATAGCTTTTGTGGTCTAGCAAATGCATAATTAATGTATTTTTTCCTTGTCATTGATGTTTAATAATTAAATGGTAGGCCTAACATTTTGACAGCAAAAGAAGAGAAGGCCTTTAGGGGGAAATGTTACGTTATGAAGAATGTTAAAGAGATTAATAATTTCCATTAAAGCATCTTTTTGTTATAATTTGTTTTAATATACCAAGTTGCAGCCTGTTTGGATCATATTAAAGCCTGATTATGGAGTGATGAGGATCTTTTATTACTTCTTACACCAAATACATTAATCTGCATTCTCTAATTGTGTGGACAACCTATATGCCCAGAATAACTAAATACTGACAAATATTCCCTCATTACTTGGTAAAGGAGCAAGGCTGGCAGTCACAACCTGATAATTAATATTATTTAAAAAAAAAAAAATCCCATCAGCCAGTCACAGAAGCCTGAGTCAGTTCCCAGCAAAGTAAAAGATGGGCAACACAAAACAAAAAAACAAAAAGAGTTAAAATAGCTACTTGAGGGTGATGAATAACTATTAGAGCAAAGAAGGGATAGTTTTATATTTTGGATGAGCTTCTCACATCCTCTTCTAGAGGGCAGGGAAGAGGAGGAGGAGGATGGGCATATAAATAAAAGAGGAACCTTGGTGCTTCATTCTACATTTAGCTCAGAAGTGCCTGCCCATATTTCAGAGCAGCATTTTTCAATCTTGGCACCCTGAAGATGTGTGGACTTCACCTCCCAGAATTCTCCAGCCAGCTGGGCTGGGAATTCTGGGAGTTTATTTATTTATTTATTAAATTTATCTGCTCCCCATCATATGGAACCAGGAGACTCTGAGTGGCCGAAGTCCAGAGCTGAACTCCACAGATCTTCAAGCTATCAAGGTAGATAAACGCTGTTTAGGAACAATATGTTCTAAATGGCCTCCATTTACATCAGAGTCCAGAATTTCTGGCTAGCTTATCCAATCAGACTAGGAAAAGATTGCTCTAGAGCAGGGATCTGCAACCTGTGGGCTGCAACCCACTACTAGGCCATGATCTGTCGGCTACCGGGCCACATGAGTGACTGGCCAGTGTGCACACACTAGCGTTGTGGCAAGCGTCACAGAAAGCATCATGTGGTTGTTAGCATCTCAGAGAGCGTTGCACGGACAGTCCCATTTTTGTTACACGTGAGAGCTCACGGCCCTGTTCACACACACACACATGCCCGCATAAAGGTGCTTGGCCTCTCCCCCCCTCCTGGCCAACCCAGAAAGGTTGGGGAACTCTGCTCTAGAGCAGCAAATGTCTTGGATCCTGCAATCAGATCTATGCCATGGGTAGTCTGAGTTGAAACTTAAAAAGCAGACACCATGAAACAAAGGCAGTATTCAGAACTGAAAAATAAGTAAAAATTGTAAGATGCCCAAGCAAGCAGGACCAAGAAGCAAATCAGAAAACAAGTCAAATTACAGCAGCCTCCTGGAGTTCAAGTAGATCTTGTGTCCACCTTGAAGTACTTCTGTTAAGTTCAAGTAGCAATTGACTGCAATAATCACATGTCTCCTCCTGCTTTAAAGTATCATCTAAAGACTAGGGATACAAATTCACCTACTGCTATGAAATTGACAGGTTTCGTCTAAGAAAAGTGTTATGTCAAGGGGAAAAGAGAGGCAGACTTTTCTGAACTGCCTCGATCCTGTTCTTCTTTATGCTTTGCAGACACAAGACTGATAAATTACAACACAACAGGGGAAATTTGGCTTTCTAGATGTTGAATGCCAACTTTCCATCAGCCCCAATCTCCTGTTATCAGAGATAATGCCATTAACATTTGGCTTAAGCACTTTCAGATTGAACATTATTATGATTTGAACTGTTTATGTGGGATGCCTTTTTATTATCAAATTGCTATTGATACTTGCAATGTACAAGCAGCTCTTGACTTATGATGGGGATCAGAATCTCTGTTGCAGTTGTTAAATATGTCCTGCCTGATTTTGCAATATTATTTTTTTTGCCACAGTTGTTAAGCGAATCACATGGTCATGAAGTGCATCCAGCTTTTCCCATTGATGTTGCTTGCCGGAAGCCAACTGGGAGGGTTGTATATAGTGATCCAATGACCACGGGACCCTTGCAACCATCATAAATACATGCCGATTGCCAAGGGCCTGAATTTTGATCACACAACTGCAGGGGTGTTGCAACAATCATAAGTGCGAGGAATTGTTGCAAGTCACTTTTGTCAGTGCCGTTGTAACTTTGAATGGATCTCTAAACAAATGATTGTTAAGTCAAGGACTCCTGATAGAAAATCATTGTGGTTGGCCACCAGTTGAGCTACTGAAACCAAATATCCTCCTCCGTTTCTCAAAATTACATCTCAGTTGCAGAAAAAACATACCAACCGACTGTTAACAATTTGTCAGATTTTTTTTCATTGATGATGTTTCACCTAAAACTATGGCTGACATAAAGGAACAAAAAAAATTAATTACTTTTTTTGGGGGGTAGAATGAAACTTCACCAGCACGTATTTGATAGGAAACCTGTAGGACAAGGCATTTGTCTGAGAGAATTAGCTTATTTTGCTGGCTTAAATTTTCCCAAGTCAGCGCTCTCTGGGTATCCCTAAAATTCTTCGTGATTTGGCTTTTCAGGCTGGAGGACACTGGAGCCAAATTGAAATGATCTGATGGAATACTTGTAATCCAAGGCAGCAAAATTAATCAGCTAAGATTAGTTCATTATGATTTCTCAGTAGGCTCCTGTTTGCTGGACCTTTACCTTAAGTGAACACAAATATGATGAAGGAAAGCAAAATCTATTGACATATAATACAATGAGAAGAAAGGGGAGGGCAGTCAAATACACTATCAACGCTGAAGCAACCCTGGCTGAAGCCATCTTCTGCTGTCTCATAGTTGCCACGAAGCCTGAGATGGGGAAGGGAGGTGGGAAGTAGATAGCTCAGCTTACAATCAAAATAAAAAGCTTTCCTGTGGGAACCAAGGTCATCCTAACAGGTGGCTGATGAAGGAAGAGAGGAACCTGCCAGTTGTATTCATTAGACCATGTGACTGATGACCAGTGGTGAAATCTAAAATTTTTCACTACCAATTCTGTGGGCGTGGCTTGGTGGGCGTGTGACTGGGTGGGCGTGGCTTACAAGCAAACTCATAAAATTACACAACACCATCCTTAAACTAACTTAGCAACACAAAATCTCACAGCCACAAATAATGTCAAAATATAAAAGCTATAGATATGTCACATAAAATTTGCTTGCAAGCAAACACATAACATAAAATTTGCTAGCAAGCAAACTCACAAAATTAACTCACAACACACACCATTGTAAATATTGAATTTTTTTTATATAAAAAACAGCAACTTACCCAAAATCAGGCAAAGCAGGCAGGCAGATTGAGTTGCTCGCAGAGTCAGAGTCACAGCTCTATCTTTCTGCAATCTGCTGCCTCAGCCTGCACTGAAAAATACAAACTGGGAAGGCAACAGCCCGGCCTTCAACAGCCTCTTCTCCTTGTAGCACAGAGATTCCTTAGCTTTTGAAATCCTTCCAGCCCTCTAGGATTTCAAGAGTGCTAGGAGTTCAGCAGCTGGAGCTGCTACCATTTCAAAATCCAAGCAGCTCAGTGCTACAAGGAGAAGGCCAGGAAGCCATCGGCAAGAGGCTTCTCCATTCAACCAGCAGGCATTCAGACTCTGAAGCTCAGCTGAGTGCAGCCGGAAACAGCAGGAGGTGGGGGGGGGCAGAGCCAGCCAGGTGTGGGATTTGGGGGTTCACTGAACTGCACAGAATCTTACCAAGAGGATCACCTGAACACCCGCAAACCCCCAGTAGCCCATTCCTGCATACATGTGAGAGCATGAGTTCTAGTCCAAGTTTTGTCATTGACATGAAGCCAGCTGGATGATTTTACTCCTGTCATTCTCTATCATCCTAGGATGGAAACAATATCAAACCATTTCCAAAATTGTTGCCATGAAAACTTCAGGGGTTTGTCCAGGCAGTTGTCAGTAGTCAAATTTGACTAAAAGGCACATGCACAGACACAAAAAGTACACAGTGTATAACCCTACCTACAACCTGACTAATTGGCTGGCACAATGTTTAAGCTTCCTGACCCAATCCTTGAACGGTACGGTCACATCATCCTCACATTTTTTGACATTACAAGGCTTAAATGTGGCTCCTGGTGAGATCCTGGTCTCCTTTGATGTACTATCCCTATTTATATCCATCACCCAATGTAGCATATGGAGTAATAGATAAAAAACTAGGAGAAGAATACAGCACAGATCAGAACAACCTGACCAGGACACAAGTCATAAAGTTGCTCAATACTGCTAACATACCTTCTTCACATTCAAAAGGGAAATGTATGAGCAATTAAAAGGGACACTCATAGGACCCCCAATATCAGGAGTCATTGCAGAAACTATCCTGTGTGAACTAGAACACCATGCATTTCAAAACTACACACCTAAATTTTGGTGCTGCTACATGGATAACACATTTATCCTTAACAAAAGAAACGCAATGGAAGATGTTCATATGCCACTGAACTCCATCTTCCCAAACATACAGTTCACAATGGAGGAAGAAATGGCTAGACAATTACAATTTTTAAATGTGCTCATCAACAAATAGAAAAATGGAAGCCTGAAACCACAGTTTATTGTAGGGCCACCAACACTCCATGCATTCTTAGTTTCAACAGTAACCATCCACTGTCACACAAAAGGAGCTGTGTCAGAACACTATCTGGCAGAGTGAGAACCCACTGTAGTACCCAGCAAACTAAACAACTGAAGAGAAGATGCCCACATGAATAATTCAGGCATAATGGGTACCCACAAGCATTTATTACAAGTTGTCTGCACAAAGCAGAAAGGACAGAAAAGAAAAAAGAAGGTAAAAAACCAACTATATGGCCTACTCTGTCATACATTAAAAACATTTAGAAAGCAGTAGAACGCAGCTTCCAAGATCTGCAAGTGGACATCTCACACTGCCAAGAGGCTACCATACAAGAACAAATTATGTATTGTAAAGATCACTTGGAGGTGGGAGATACTTCCAATCTAATCTACTGGATCCCTTGCATGGATTGCCCCTGTGATTATATAGACAAATGGGGAGGAAGCTAACAATCAGATTGCAAGAACACAATCGAGCGGTCAAATGAAGAGACCCAAACTCATTGGTAGCTTCACATTACAATGGAGGACACACTTTAATTTCACAGCTACTAAGATTATTGGCCATGCAGGTACAAAGATAGCCAGGGAAATGATTGAAGCCTGGGAAATGGGCCCCTTCTCAGTTAACAGGAATGCTGATTTACAGCAGCTCATCAAGTACTTAGGAGCTGAGGGCTTGTCAGCACAAGGAAACAGCAGCCAATTGCCAGACATCAACACACCAATCAGCCAATAGGAAGGCACCACATAAACATGACTCACAGAATAGCCCCAAGCACATATTCCAGTAGAGGGAAGTTCCCTGAAGATGGTTTCCAGCATGAGTTTGAAAGCTTGGAAGAGTAAATCTCTGGTCCCAGTGACCAACCCAGATTTGACATTGCATCATTATCCTGGGACATTTATATTTGCCTTCATTTGTGAGTTTGTAGATCATTTGAGGTACTGGAGACGGTGAGGTTAAAGCTAACTAAGAAAGCTTGATTGTAGATAAAAGGAAATGTGTTCCTTTATATTTATTCTACAGTTCCTTCGAGGAGTCCAACAATTAAGAAACTCAGAAGATTGTGAATTCTAATTAGACATAAAAGCTGGCTCAGTGACTTTGAGTTAGTAATTCCCTTCAGCCCAACCCACCTCAGAGATTGTTGCAAGAAAATAACAGGCAGCAACATTACATATACCATCTTGATGGGAGATAATCACCATCATCGTTATCTTTATAATATTCTTGGAAGTAAATTAAATTGAGGTGACAACTGTTATCTTGATTAAGATCACACATTGTACTATGCAACGAACTACAATAACAAGGCTTAGTTTAGCAATACGTGCAAATTCAGTCACTGCGTTTCATGGCCACATAGTGCCTGAATGCAAGTCTTTTGGCTCCAGCTTAAATCTACTACACTGGTAAAAGGCTGTTAAACTGGTATTCCTAAATAAAATGAGTGTAAATGAAGTAGAACTAGACCAATTTTTATTAACCTTATTTATTTCCATATGTCAAATAAAACAATTTATATGTTAAATCTGAATGAAATTTAAACAGGCTATTGATTCAAATATATTCAGCAGTGCCTGAGCTACCAAAAAATCTTGAATCAATGTATTATTTTGGATTTCTGTCTTTCAGAGTTTCTCAGGGCCACCCGCAACACTCAGAAGTTTGCAGTGTAATGGGAACTCTCAGATGCATTTCAGAAAATACTCTTCATAATCCTAGGCAAGGCATTCAACCTTCATTTTTAATTCCTTTTTCCATACTTCCCTCCATATTCCATCAAGGAAATTATTAAATATTTCTACAATTAAATATACATATCAACTATTTGTTGGCTTTAAATCAGACCTTCAATATTTTTTTCAATGTTGCTTAGTTTGAAATGTTAACCACATGATGTTTTATTTGCTCTAAGCCTTTGTGTGGTTTGTCTGCTGCTTAACATACTGCCGAAACTCAGTTTGGCTTGTTCAATAAATTATGCTTATATGCATCATGGAAATAAATAAACACAGAAGTGTTTTCCCATGACGTGTTTCTGAAAGCCTTGCTGTAATAAGAAAAAGAAGTAAGAATGTGCAAAGACAAGGCTCATTGTATTCTTATTCACCATGCAAAATTGCATTGAAGCAGGGTTTTAAATTTATTTTATACACACTTTCTCTAAAACTTTTTCATCTGCCTCAGATATTGTTCATGTCACCTAAAGTAGCACTTTTAACCTCCAGATGAGTTGGACCAGAGTTTCTGTAATTCCAGTTGGCTATTGATGAGTTGGAGAGTAGAAATTGAATGGCCTGAATTAATATATTCTTCTTTTTGTTGTGAACACATTTATCTGCTCTATACTTTGACTTTTTCTTCCCAACACATTTAGTTTCATGCTTCCACGTCCCCTTTCTCTGGGCCTTGTTATCTCTTTGCCTTTGTGGAAACTTTGTTTTTATTCACATCATAAAGCACAAAATGGCTTCATCCCCTGGCTCCTCACTTTCTCTCATCTTTTCTGCATCACTGGAACTCCTGGTTCATTTTGTTGGCATATTTACATTGCTGATATTCACGCTCACGCCAATATTTTCCAGTTGACTTTTCCCTTCACTGAATGTCCCATTTCTGGGGCACGTTATTGTTGATTGTTGCTGAGAGCCAACTTTAGCCATAACTCAGGAGATTCTCTCATATCACACCTAAATTAATTATTAATCGTACTTGCAACCAGATTATAAACAGATTATAGTTGTTGATTATAAACACTCTAGCACTTTAGAAACAATAAGATAGTACTATCAATTTTAGTTCAAAAATCCTGAATGAGGTCTCATTCAGGTGAACAGAAATCCCTTTTTAATGAAATTGCAGTAATTGCATCTGCTACAGTTTATAAACTACGATGGCTTGATTAACATACCAAAATAATTACAGATGCTTTGTATGATATCCTAACCAGACTTTATCTAAAAGATAGAGAATTTGTGTTTCATAGTGTACGAAGCCCCCCCCCCCCCAATGAAATATTTTGGGGAATATTTAGAGGCAGAATATTATATTTTACCCCAAAGGAGAAGTGGAGAAACATGTTTTTATAGCCAATCTTCCTTAACAGCTTTCTATCATAAATACCAAATATTTCCCCCATACCCAGATCACTGAAAATTGAGGGAATGAGTTGCTAAGAATAGTGGAAACAATTGAGCAGGAAGGAAGGAACATGAGATGCAAATACTAGCAAATACTGCTAATGAAAAGTATGGATGCCCTTGAGATTAGGCTTGGTAAAGTCAATTGGGCTGAAATACCCCCTTTTGTAACAGCCTTTCTCCATTTCCAGTTACTTTTTCCTTTCCCTTCTCCAGTTTTTCCCTCACCTTTCTCTTGTCTAGGTCCCCATCCCACCCTGTTGTCCTCTTTTTCTTATCAGGCTAAGAAAGAATTGTACGGGGTTTCTAGGGTCTGTGTGTTTGTGTGTGAGAGAGAAATTTCTCTATATAAGAGTTGTCAGGGGATATAGATAGAGATCAGTCAATGTTTAAATGAAGGCAATATATTATGCAGGCAAGTAATTTAAAATAGTCATTAAATTAAGTCCTTGATTATTTTTGTGCTAGCTCTTCCTTTTCAAAGGTAGAGTCTGGGGAGGGTATGTCTATTGACAGCAGTTATAGCAAAATGCTAAGCATGTGATGATTTAATCACCCAAAAGCCACCAGCAATCATTTACTAGTTAGGACATTTGATAAAAGGGTGTTTCTGTTTGCCATGGCACAAGTATGATAAATGTGAAATCAGGAAGGATTGCTTTCAGTTTAACTGTTTTGTGTTTTTTTTAAGTTTTTCTTTGGAAATCAGGCTGATCTCCCAGATTGTACACAGGCATTTAAATTACTCTGGGTCACTTTTGCTGTTACTGCTTTTTTTTTTCCTTCCTGAGTTGTCATTTTTAATATTCTCAAGGTTGATTTTATGTTTTAGATTTACCATGACTGTTGTAAATTGACCCACATATGGTTCTCATCATATAAACTCCAAGGATTTGGGTTGTTTGCAATGTGACACAAATACAATAAATATATTTTGGGTGAAGGAAAACAGGAATTTCTGTTTATCATTTATCTGCTCTTTCTTCTGCAATGATTATCTTATGAGCACTATCGCAGACTAACTCTGCCCACAGTTGGAATTCAATCATGAAGGGTTCAAGGTTGCCTCAGCCTTCCATCCTTTTGAGGTTGGTAAAATGAGGACCCAGAGTGTTAGGGAAAATATGCTGACATTGTAAACAGCCCAGAAAGTGCTGTGAAGCACTACATTGAGGTTTATAAATTAAAGTCCTACTACCTTCCTGCCTCAACTGTTTTTCTTCTAGCTATAAGTAATGTGCAGTAATTTGTTTTAGTAGCTGGAGAATGATAGCCAGGCCCTACAATCTGATTTTCCAATGGAAACAAATGGTATTCCCTACTGTCACTCTGACTCAAAAACATTAATCACAAATATCTGAGTGATCTCATAAAATCAACTCATTGTCTATAAAAGATGCCACTATCTATATTGTTACCATGGTTCTGGGAATTATATGATGTCAGGAATCATGGTAAAATGATGTCACAGCAGCCTCCATATGGATTAACATGTGGTTGCTTGGTAACCACATAGAATCTCTTCACTTATTGGCTGCAATATTCCAAGACATCCTTCACTTGGGTAAAGCAAGCAAGTGTGGATGGGCATCATGAGATGTGTTGCCCCCTTTGCGACCCAAATTTTCCTGGTTGGAATTATATTGGTGTATTTTGAAAGGTTGGATGGATTCGTACTTCCATGCCCAGCCTCAGACATTAATTGCAGAAGGAATACCAATTATCCCAGTTATGACAATGTGCATATTAAGGAGGCAATTGGTAATTTTATTGAATTTCTTAGGTCATCAACTTTAAAATTATGGAGTAGATTAACTCAATCAAATCCTCATGAATATTTGGATGAAATGGGATCTCATGAAAATCTGCTGAAAAAACTGTACAAATATTCCAATGTCTTACAAGTGGCACCCAAAGCAAAAATAACCAAAAATGAAGAGACTCAAGAGTTGGAAGTCCAAAGGGATTTAACTATAGAAATTGCACAAATTTCAGAAAACAAAGAGAAAACTCATGAGTTGGAGATCCAAAAGGAAGTGGCCACAGGAATTTCAGATCCCTCTGGTAACATCAGCCTGAGGACTCTAGAATGGCCAAAGAGCCATCAAAAAATAGTAAAAGAAGATAATAAGTTTGGAAAAAAGGAAACGGGAAAACATTCGTTTCGTAGATTCCTAATGAAAACGAGACAATTTGCAGAAAGCGTAGCAAATCGTCAAGGAGAGCAAGTGAAACCTGCCCCGCACATCAAGATTCAACAATCGTGGAAGCCTGCCAGACAACAAGTAACTCAGAAAGTTAAGAAGTGGCCACAAATCACACCCAAAGCAAAAATAACAGAAAAAAAAGAGAAATCTCCTGAGTTGGAGATCCAAAAGGAAGTGGCCACAGGAATTTCAGATCCCTCTGGTAACATCAGCCTGAGGACTCTAGAAT
>JANHFL010001470.1:191729-203084 GCA_032468155.1 Oxyrhabdium leporinum
GAATAGAATAGAATAGAATAGAATAGAATAGAATAGAATAGAATAGAATAGAATAGAATAGAATATTCTTTATTGGCCAAGGGTGATTAGACACACAAGGAATTTTGTTTCTGGTGCATAAGCTTTCAGTGTACATACAAGCAAGAAGTGATAAATCATGATCATAATCATAAAATGCAATCGTGATAAATTGTAAGATACAATCTACAAATGATAGTCATAAGGCACCAATAGGAGTAGGTAATAGGAAAGATGAGGAGGATAATATGAAACATATCTCTTTGAATAATTAAAGCAGCCACATTTTTTTTTCTAAAGTCATGCAGCAATTTCCAGATGCCTCTATGTACATGTTCATGCACAATCACTTCACTTCACTGGAAAAAAAATTCTTAAACATTGGAAAGGGGTAAACTTTTTATTAAAATGTTCTTTATTAGACCAGTATGGCATTTGTCAGCTGACTGTTGCTGTTTTGGTTGTTGTAGCTATTCTGTCTTGAATGGTTATTATTTCAGAAATTGAAATTGAGAGAGGATCACTGGCTTGTAGATTTTTACACACTTCGGCATATTTTTTTAAATTTGGTATCTATACAAAACAAAAAGAAGTGTCCTGCCATTTTAACCTTTGATGCATTGAAGATAGTGTTTGTTTGTTTTATTCAATTATAGAGAAACGGTGGCTGTATCGACATATATAAAATCAAGGAAGGTCTGGAAGTGAGCAAATTATTGTTATTGTTTGGTAGTAAGATACTCCTCCATATTTTTAGGCAGCTGATAGGAAAATCTGCATCTTACTTTGGATTCTTTTGAAGTATATGTAATCTACATTCTGAATCCAGGGATGGAACATGGAATACTGAGGCCTACTGAGTTCTGGAATGAATGGAATCTGAATTACACTCAGGCTTTAAGGACACTGTAGCAATGAACAGACCTATGGAATTCTGATCCAATTGCAAAGAACAATAACCTTATAATGGATTGCTGCAAGAATCTATGTTGACCCTTTGTCTTTCAGCTATTAGCAGTGCTCAAACAGGATTACGCTACCCAAAAATGTATTGCTTCAAGAAATCCATATAGAATCTCCTCTCTTCGGTTAGGGAACAATCAACTGAGAAAGAAGAACAGCACAAGTAGGTGGCAATCAAAGTTCACAAAATGGTCTGATGGAAAACTAATCACAGATGTTTTCTGGGGACAAGATGACTCAGTGAGATGTACTTTGAAGTCTGAGGCCAACTGGGGGGAAAAAGGTGATAATAAGAGAATGGAACATCTGTCTTTGTACCTAGTGGTCTCTTAGGCCGAAAAAGTAATCAAAGCTATGAAATATACCTTTCTCTACACAGCCCTCGTCTAACCATGAACAATATGACACTTATGAAATAAAAAGTTAATTTTACAATTGTGATCATTGTTTGGTGGGATTTCTCAGAAAACTGTTGTAATTAAGCATTTTGCTACAGAGAAAATATTTTAACAGGAGAGATAAAACAAGTGTGAATCAAATCCAAACTGTACCTTATACTACATATTTGAAAACTTGTATCAACTTCTATTATCTTTGCCATGCATTGCCAGCAACTGTTCTTTATTAACTGACAGTAATTTTACACGTTGTTTTAATAGTAGATTCTTACATTATTCATTTCATTTTCATTCTCACATTTTATTCATAAAACAAGAGTTTAAGTACCAGATTAGATTTATGGTCTAGGAAGTGAAAAGAAAATAGGAATAAGAGGAAATAGGAAACGAAAATAGGCATAATTTGGGTTGGGTTTGGTTTTTTTTTACCCTAGAGTGTCCTCTAGTGCAGCAGCCTCCAACTTTTTGGCACCAGGGGCCGGTTCCGTGGAGAAAGGTTTTTCCATGGACTGGAGGGGGCATGGTTTTGCATGCTGCCTGCATCCCATGGATGGGGCTTCATTTGTTTGCGTGGACCAGTTGCTGGCATGCCGCAGATCAGTGCCAGTCCACAGACCGGAGGTTGGGGACTCTTGCACTACTGTTCCCTCAAGTCCACCTTTGCCATGACACAGCAGTGTGGATAAAACATTAGAATGAAAGGCTGCACATTTCCATTTTTTTTCCTCAGATGCCCACTAACTCTGCCTCTTGCTCTGGTTCATCTTCCAGGGAGAACCTCATCTGCCACCCTGCCCTTAACATAGACTGTGTGACACATAGGTCTTCCATAAACTGTGTTGCCCTTCTGACAAAAGGAAGATGAAACTGGGGAAAATAAAATTTCCATAATTCAACTTCTGAGCCTTGCACATACAACTCTGTAGCTAAACGTTTCAACATTTATTTCCTCTGTTGAGAGAAAAATCAATTACAAAAGACATATACAACATCACACAGACACATATATGCACAAGGGATAAACTCAATACACACACGTGTGTGCACGCACACACACATATCTTCATTTACACAAAACACACAGCGTTCCAGGCATTTTACGAGATGGTTCTGCCTTGCTATAATCAATGAGATAAATTTTCAGCTCCTAAGTTAATATGAAGAATTTAAAAATGGGAAAACAGTCTGAAGTTACACAGAATATATCACTAGTAGGAAGAATGAGGGTCAATAAAGCTACAAACACAGACAGACAAAATAAATTAAACTTTAACGCAAGGTCTAAGCAGAGAAGTTACCTATTCCTTGGAGATAGTTGGAATCCTGAAGCAAAATCCTCTGCTCCTTTATCCCTGGATCTCCCACAGCCTTGGGAGACAATTCCAACTATTTTTAAGATTGTTGGAGAGATAGTATACAATAGCATATTGTTTCATTCTTCTGAGTTCTGCACTGGTCTTCAAAGAGTTTGAATCTATGATAAACAAGGGTCAGCTAAACCAAGGTTGTGCTTGATTCCTATGCATGCGCTTCTTCCACAGATTGAATTTCAAGTAGAAATATTGGTAAGTACAATTCCTTATAGCCAAAATGCCACCTTACTAGTGCACCCATAAGTGTAGATAAACAGTGGTTAGTCCAGAGCACTGGTGGGGAGTAATGTTAATTTTAAAATGGTTTCAACTGTGAAGCAAAGAGACCAGACAGTCATAGTGCAGTCTGAGTTCTTCCTTGTGATAATCTCATGATTATCCTATTGGCACCTACTTTGCTATCATTGCATATATGAAATGCTTTTTGCATCAAAGTCATAAAGTAGAGATCTTTTCAGTCTATAACAACAGAACTATAATGATACTAGAAATCAAAACATTTCATGAGTAAACATATGGAAATAATCACCAGCAGAGAACTGATTCTTAAGGAAGCAGCTAATCTGAAATAAACTTAAATTGCTTATCTTGTATCTTTTTTTTCTCTATGATTTCTTGGAAGACCTGTCAGTTCTGGTACTTCTCACTAATTCCCCACCCACCCACTGTTCATGGAAAATCTATCAGCGCTGTTCAAATCATAGCCAATTTAGCATGCTCATTCTGGAAAAGTGGAGGGTCTCTAAGGATTGCAAAAGTAAGATGGAACATATATATGGCTATAGGCCCTACCAGTGAAGTAAGGAACTTTGTTTTTCTGACAATACCCTTTCCCCAATAACATCACTAGCATTATTAATACAATGATTCTCTGCACCTGTTGAAAGTTTAAGTGCATATATAATTGTATGCTAGTTCCAATTATATATTCTATATGAACATTTCCATAAATCAAGATTGCTCACAATAAATCTAACAAACACTAACCCACACAAATGCAATTGAATAAATAATTAGAAACATCAACTGCAAGAATATATACCAGATTTTGAGATATCAATTATGCAATCAAAAGACAGGTGAAAAGCATTGAGGACAGTGAAGGAGGAGGAGGAGGAATTCTTAACACTGAATGTTGTATTTTCTTTCTTATTGCCTCCGTTGAAAAATGTTGAAAAGTCTCAGTAAAGTTCATAGTTTTGGTCTGTCAGTCATGTTACATCTTAAAGAGAAATATTTATACTTTTCAAGTATTTATGACAATGGCGAACATACATGAGCAATCATTAACCAAATAAGATGGTAGAATCGCAGTCAGAACCATAACTACAATCACTCTATTTCTAGGGTACAATGCAACAAAAATTCTACAGCAGCCTTCTTCATTTAGTGCCCTCTTGGTAGATCTCCGATTTTGATCTGCTGGCCATCTTCCCACTTGCTCTTTGTTTTATGCGAATAGCATGGTTTAATGCAGTTCTCACACCATCCATTTTTCTATAGGAGCATTTGTGCCTTACAAATAAAATCAAAGATGAAAGGATGTCTGAGAAAATAATCCAAATGGGCTTTGAATGACATCTTCTCCATGAGGTTGCAAGAAGTCCTTCACTAACTCCAACAAATGCCTACAAATAAGAGCAATACAGTAAGGGAAAGATATATTTATGACTAATGCTTATTATTGAAAGTATTTGACAGTTATCTTCCCCAATTGGTTCCTCTTCTGATGTGTTATATTGCCTGTGTTATCATTCTATGCAATATGACTACATCAGGAAAGAATCTGTCTGGCATAGTTAGCGATTCCATTATTCCCCTTTCTTTATATCCACATATCTGAAAAATACCACCCATTGTCTTTTCTCTTCAAAATGATTTAGCGCTAATGAAGTCATGAAAGATATTCTAATGAAGATGGCATATTACAGAAATAATGAACAATACTTGTTTTGACGGTTTGTCAGTATTTTTATTTACTGCAGATTCCTGTTGACAGGGTCATAAAGACCTTTATTTCTTTGTAGACATCTTCCTGCAGTGAAAACTATTCTAAACTGCTCAAGGAAAGATACAAGTTTTTAGTAATAGTTTGTGCATGTGGATTCTGTACACACCTTGGCCCTTTCCTTAGCTATCACTAATTTTTCTTAAATCCAAATGTATTTCATTTTTATGCCGATTTCTCACTCACCTTTTGGAACGATCTTGAATAACAGAATAACAGAGTTTGAAGGGACCTTGTAAGTCATCTAATCCAAACCCTGGCTCAAGCAGGGGACCCTATAACATTTCTGACAAGTGACTGTCCAGTCTCTTCTTGAAAGCCTCCAGTGATGAAGCATCCACAACTTCTGAAGGCAAGCCGTTCCATTGGTTGATTGTTCTCATTGTCAAAATTTGTCCTTATTTCTAGATTGAATCTCTCCTTCATCAGTTTCCATCCATTGTTCCTTGTCTCGCCTTCAGGTGCTTTGGAAAACAGGTTGTCCCCTCTGTTCTGTGACAGCCCCTCAATTATTGGAACATTGCTATCCTGTCACCCCTGGTCCTTCTTTTTATTAGACTAGCTATGCCCAGTTCCTACAACCGTTCTTCCTATATTTTAGCCATATGTTTCATATGTTGATCCAGAAAGTAAAATAAAAAATATTCCAATATAGTCCATATTAAAAAAAAATAAATATATTTAAGACACTTGGAGAAAAACTATAAAACCACTGAGAATTTCAGAACTCAGAAGGAATGGGCCTTACACTGTACACTCCTCCAGTCAGGGAAAATTGTAACAGCACTTAAGAAGCTGTACTTTTGGGGATGAAATAGATGCACTGTTAATCTCTTCCCTGCTGGTCATTAATATCATTCAAAGACACTGAAGAACAGCCAGGACTAACAGACAAGGCAGTTCTGATTACATACAACAGGACACTGACCCATAGTTCTGCTTCCAAGATGGATGTGGATTCTCCCTTCTTCCTGGTTTTCTGTTAGTGTAAAGCAGTTGTTTTTCAACCTCAACAACTTTAAAATGTGTGACTTCAACTCCCAGAATTCCTCTGCCAGCATGCTAGCTAGGGGATATTGGGAGTTGAAAGCCCACGGGTCTGAAAGTTGCTGAGAAATTCTGGTGAAGCTTCACAAATACTCCAGAAGCTTCTGTAACAATCATCACAATATAAGGAGAACAAAATTTGTGAGCACTCTCGTGTATGAGCTATCTTGTGCGAATATTCTCACATCATCATATTATTTAAAACAATGCAAATTTGCACTTCACTGGGAGCAAACCAGAACATTATCTTAAGCGCTTAGTGCATTTTTTAAAACCTTTAATAAGGGCATTTCTTTAATTGTCTCAGGGCTAATTACTTTTAATTATTAACAGGCTCTACAAGACTAATTAAACTGGTGTTCCACTATTTGTAACTAAATGACTTGATTATTACTTTTAATAATTTTTGGATAGCAATATTTCTGAAGTTTTAAACTAACATGACATATCTTTAAGAAGCAAAGTAGGTTGGTTTTGGTGTTTTTCACATTCCCGCTGTAATTATTTTCATTCTTCTTGCAGGAATGAAAGCTGGCCCTATCCTCTTAAGCTTCTTCCTGCTTTTATAATATGTATGTCACTTTTCATGGCACAATGGACAATAGCAGATGTTTTTCTTCACCCTGGAAAAATCCTTCCATTGGCTGAGCAATAATAACTACTACTGGGAATTTGTCATTAATAATTATTCATGTATTAATTAGTAATTACCAATGGGAATTAGTTCATGTTCAAACCACTATTGGTGTTGTACGATAACTCATCATCAGAGCTTCACATCGTTTGTCAAAAACTATTGTTGAACAACTCATAAGCATGGATATTAACACCATATAAAAACTTTCATAAAGATATTAGTACACATGATTTTTCCTAATCAAGTTTAGTTTTCATAGCACTAAGTGGTGAGATCATTACACAGCACTGCCTTGAGTACACATAGCAATGTGCTTATTCAGAATGTAAGTAACACCATTAGCACCATCCTAGGCACATCTGCTTAACAAAAAAAAATCCACTGAGTAATGAAAAGTATATAACATTTTTAGACAATCTTATGCCCTCCAAACGTTTTATACTACATAACCTTGGTTTCTTGCCTGTAGCCAGGAGCCACTGAGGCACTTACTTCTGTAAATTAGTACTAATTTTGGAAAGGAACCTGTGGTAGATGTGTGTGTGTGTGTGTTTGTGTGTGTGTGTGTGTGTAAAAATAATTTTAAAAAATTGTTTTGGAAGCAGTATTTTCATATGGAAAGACCTTCATTCCATTTCGGATGAGCACAACCTCTTGTGCATAGATAAAAAAAATGTCCTCATGATATATGCAGGACTGTTTTCTACTGTTTTGTACTACATTACATGGATCCAGTTGTTAGCTCTGGAAATAGGGCTAAATGACAAGGGATGGCCAATAAATTCCAATACAATTTAAACCCTATCTGGCTTCCATTAAAACCTTCAGACTTACCCCTGGTTTGTTTCATTAAACTTCTGCCTTCTTAGCGTTGCTCTGATACTGTATTCAATATCCTATCACACAAAACAATTCAAGATCTGATTATTACATTTTGCATTACAAAGCTATAAAACTAAAAAAAGCTATCATTATTTATTATCTCAGGCATCTTTAGTCATGCCTAACAGGTGCCATTCTTAGTACCCTTCAGACTCCTTCAGACTCCTTGCAACAGCCATTGGAAATACAGTAATATGTGCTGTTAGTGAAGAGCAGATAGGTATCCCAAAGCAGAACAGCTTATCCCCAGATCTTATATCTAGGATGCCCATGATAATAACCTGCAGGGCAGAATAAACATATTCTCAAATTTTAATTCTAACAATTTAATTTTTATATACTGTTTTTACATTTCTGCTGTTTTATTGTACAGCACCCAGAGTTCCTCTTTGAGAGAGATGGGTAGTTTAGAAATATGAAAAATAAACAAATGTTGGTGACAGCCCATATTTATTCTCAGACTAAGCCTGTTTGGTTTTGTGGTTAAAGCACCAGGCTAGAAAGTGTTTGGTTCTGTGTATTAGTCCTGTCTTAGCCATGAAGCCAGCTGGGTGACTTTGGGCCACTCCTTCTCAGCCTACTTCCTCTCAGATTTTTTTTTTTAAAGAGTGGACTGAATCACTCTTTTTCTTTCACTGCCTACCAATTTATTTCCACCATGTCAAAGCAAATTTAGTAATGCGCAAAGAGGAAGTTTGGGAACAATTTATTTCAGAGGACTTGTCTCCAACCCTAATTCCTTCCCCCTCCCTGCCCCCTCATATCATCAGTTTTGATCCTGTCTCACACTCATCTGGAATCTAGGCATGTTCAAAGTGGGCTCCACATTTCCTAAAAGACATGAGTAGCAAAGACGGTATATTTACAGTCACAGTCTTCAGGATTCAAAGACTAATACTGTTGTGAACATCCATGAACAGGGTTACCAGATATTTAAACAAGCAAAGAAGGACACAGACAATTGGAAAGAATGACAAATGGGTGTCTCTCCACATCTTCCAATCATGTACTGTTTCTTTAAGTTTTTCTATGCTCTGGCTGGTGTCATATTTGATGGTGTCCAGCCACCATGTTCTTTGACAGACTGATTTACTTTTACAGCAAACTCTTCCAAACGTAATTGCTTTCTCCAGTGAATTCCTGTAACCTAAAACTGGAACCTAACAATCCCCAAAATGTATTGTGGTCTAAAATTGCCAACACTTGCTTCAAATGACCTTAGGGTAGTCTACAAGGATGACCAGTTCAGATGGCAGCTTCATACTATACTTCCACTATTCCATTACTCTTACACTATCATCTTTGCATATTGTTTCCTTTCAATCAGAGCAGATTCTGTTGTTACTTTCTGGAAAGATCTTCTCATGTCCATCTGTAAGTCATGCCTGTTTTTGCAAGGTCAAGACCTCCGAAGCACCGCTCTGTAAACTTACCCTTATTTGTATTTTTAGATACTTGTTTGAGGCCTCAAGCTTGCTTGCTTCTGCCTGCAAAAGCCATGAACACAGGATTTCTGAATTATCTCACTATATCTTTTCATCAGTAAATAAGTGTTAATCTTTTATTAAATATATTTTAATATTATATTAGAGTGTAAGAATAAAAATAACAGTGCTATAGTCTTCAATAAGGGAGCACTTTGGTAGAGGTTAAGGCATCAGAAATTGGACAATGTGGAATCTAGTTCCACCTTAAGCTTACCTCAGCTTGTGTTTTGAAAAAAAAATCTTCTAAGCCTTTTTTTAATGGGTCAGAGATTTTGTGAAGTTACCCATGGTTTTCTAGTTTAGATGCTTGTTTACAACAATCACTTTTGGACTCTTTGCTTAGCTATATCTAAACCATCATTTCCATGTGAGATAAGTCTTTGTTTGTTTGCTTATCACATTTATATTTATATATGATAAAATAACCAATATATAAAAATCATTATTAAAAACATAAAAGTCATTATTAAAATACAAAAACCACAAGGGACAGAATATTAACCACAATAGTGGACCCATCTTAAATCACCAATCCCCTGGGATCCCCAGGCCATAGCCTGCTCTTGGGGGACATACAGAACATTAACAAGGATATATTTAACCTCACTTGAAGGAACCTGTATGGATTTTGTGCTGATCTACAGGAGAAAAGGTATCATGAAAAGATGGTAGTGGCCTACTTCTGCACAAGGATAATACAAATAATGCTCTCATCTTACAGTCGGGTACATATATATATACAATCCAGTATATACACAAGGGGATCATAACAGCACAGTTATATTTAGGCTACCAAATCCAAACCCTTATTTAATGCAGGAAATCAAAGGATTCCCTCAAAGTTGGCGTGTCTTACAATAAAAATATTAAACCAATATAATCATTAAATTAGTAAATCCAAATCTAATTTTTCAATTGAAATATAAATACTAAAGCAATAAGTTAAAATCTATTGAATGCTGTTCATTATAAATAAGTCCCAATTCCTGGGAGAGTTCAACTCTTTTTCACCTCTTTTGGGAGACCCTCAATGAAAGGACCAATTCCAAAAAAGAGGAGCTACTGTACAGAATAGTCTCACTCCCTGGATTAAACTATAGTTTAACTAAACACAGCAGTCTGTTTTTTAATAAAGCCTGATTTATGGACTGAGGTGGTTTGGTGCGAATGAAGGCATTGTTCATGTATGTTTCTGCAAATCGTAATTCATTATTTTTAAAACTGAGCTGTGGCTAGTTAAGAATGGAACCACATCTAAAGAGAGGGAGAATAAGGAATGGTGGAATGTGTGAACCTCAGACTTATCTGGGCAGGCTTTTCTTGCAAACAGAAATTGTGGCTTATTGTTAGATCTGAAAGAGACTATAGCATGAGAGACCCTAGGTGCTCTGTGCACCTGGCTGTTTTCTTGCAGACATTTCATTATCCAAACTAGGTTACATAGAAAGCACCAAGAATCCTCATTTCAACCCTGAGCTACAAATAATCTCCTTTATCAGTAGATGGTAGTTTTAAAGCCCTGAAGTATCTTATTTCTAATCACCAAATTTAAACTTCATGCCTTACCTCTAATTCTTTCACAGTCTTTTGTTTAGTATTTATGATGCCACTGAAAGTCATCGTGTTTTTAATGTCTTTTTCAATTGCTTGAATTTCCTCCCATTTCATAATGATTTGGCACCTCAGAGATGTCAACAGCTCAGCACGGGCCATAGAAGTTGCTTCTACCCCTGCTTTATCAACTTCTTCCGTTTCTGCAGGTGCAAAGGGAGGACAAGAACTTTGACTGAAGGGTTTCTCTGGAGACACTACATGAAAGGACCTGCTGACAAGGGCAGTCAATGTGATGCACTTCTGGGGGAGGACAAGACAAGTCTCTCATTTGACCATTCTCCTTTAAGGTCTACAAGGCATATAGTGTGTGTGTGTGTGTGTGTGTGTGTGTGTGTCAGCAGATCCTCATTCCATGCAATCTTATTCCTTACCTGTTGCTTTTTTGTTGGTCTGGCTCACCCAAAGTTCAATTTCCAATTTATTTTTAAGTCTAAAATAGAAAAAAAAAAAAAGGAGAGAGACACCTGTTATTAAATCCAAGCAAGTTGCATGTTTTTTTTCCACCCAGTGAAGAAGGGGAAGAGCTGACTTTAGGAAATACCATTACTAAGTTTGTTAACAATGCAAAAAATGGCTCAGTTTTGCATGCTGTTATTTTCCCCCTTTTTTTATGGGCAGAAGGGTGTCCTTCCAAACAAAAAAGTAGGCTTGAAGTACATGACCTTGTAATATGTCCTCAATCCATAGACTGGGTCCAAAGGCATTGTTAGAAAATAAATATGTTCAAATATAGCAGCCACACACTGCATTTTAAAATAATTAAGATAATATATATATTTAAAATACTGAGTACATCAGGGAGTCTGATAGACAATAAAGGATGGACTCATGGATAGATTGGCATCCATGGCACCATGCTGAGAAGCACATGTTTATGTCATGATGCCCTTGGCTACCTGGCAAATGCTGTGTGAAAGATATAATTTGA
>JANHFL010001470.1:203184-230245 GCA_032468155.1 Oxyrhabdium leporinum
AGGGAGGGAGGGAGGAAAAGCAGTCCATATCTTAAAAAACCCAAATACAAATGGCAATGGCAAACTGTCATTATCTGCTTAGAAAAAGGTCTGTTTAAAGTATGCACTTTAAGCATAAGTTGATTCAAAGGAATGAGTATAAATCTAAAAGCATGACTTAACTGCTTAATATAAAAGAATAAATGAGGTGACAAGAGATTCTGAATGAGGGGCAGACCTTTTTGATGTGAGGTTGTTTTTTATATATAGAATCAAATGTGCATCTTGGGAAATGAATGATGTGGGAAAAGATGCTGCACTTGATATAAAAAAGAGAGCAGTTGACATCCCAATAATTAAAAGTGATATACAAATAAGAAACCAAGAGAGTGGCCTGGATAATTTTCCTATATTAAGTTTACAAAAGAAGCTTGTTAAAGCTCTGATTAATTTTATAAAAAGGGACAAAGAAAAAAATGGGGAAAAAAACAAGTTCTATGGCATTATTTGAAGGGACCTAAAGATCAAGGTTGGTAAAATAAAAGGAAGGAATATAAAATTGGTTTATTTGATCAAGGGTAAAATAAATATATTGTTATCTCTTGTAACTCTTAATGAACTTTTGCTGACTAGGGCTGAACAATGAAGCTTTAAGGATTTGTTTAGATAAGAGATAAGATATGGGAAGAAGAGACCATTTGTAGTATTTTAAGAAAAGGTGATAAGTTACTAATACTGTTTTTACATTGCAAGAAAAGGGGAAGTTACTTCTTTAATGACTTCATTTCTTTTTCTTTATTATATTCTTACGTGTCTTCCCTTTTTTCTCCTTTCTTTCTACATATTCTATTTTTCTTTTTGTGTTATTTTTAGTTTGTATTCATTTTTTATCAATGTAAATGTACCATTCCATAGTGCTTTACAACACTCTCTGAATGGTTTACAATGTCAACATATTGCTCCAAACTGTCTGGGTCCTTATTTTACCAACCTCATCCTATTGATCTTGGAAGGATAGAAAGGTGAGTTAGGATTGAACTCCAGACTGTGGGCAGAGTTAGCTTGCAATATTGCATTTCTAACCACTATGCTACCAGGGCTCCTACTGTACAATTACAAATCTGCTCACAGGCTATTTAAATCCCACTGAATTTGATACAGTTTAAGAAGGAAAAGTGTTCCACGCATTTCATAGCTGGAAAGTGATAACATTTATTGATTTCTAAGAAGTTTGTTATAAGTGAGTAACTGGTAGCCAATCACTCTGAACAAGGCATATTTTCTTGGCTGTAAAAATAATACTGTGCATTGTGTGAAGATCTTTAGAAGGACCCATTTTGAAAAATCCATTTCAAAATTCTGGCTGCTCATTTTCCCAATATAAATGTTGCACATTTATACAACTCACTCTTCATTTCTTGCTAAAGCCAATTTGCTTTTCTGCACAAGGTCCTGTATTGTCTGTCGGCTCTCTTCTATTTCATGAGTCATCACCATTCTTTTCTTCATGCCTTTGACTTGCTCTTGCAAGGTCTATTTTGTTACACACATCCCAAAAGAAACCAAATGAAACATTTAAGTCAAAAGAAAGGTAATACTTGTAGCAAAGCCAACTTATGCATTTTTTTCTTAATTGGACATCTTACATCTTTCCTGCCAAGAATTAAGATTTAGTTTACAACCAAGTTGGAGAATCCATATATTAACACTATAGATAAAGCTGATGGCCAGTCCTTACTTTAAGTCTGTAAAGTCAGTAAGGAAGAGTCCTGGGATTTGCCACTCAAGGACATCTTCATTACTACTTCCCCAACACCATAGTACAACTTTTTTTTCATTTTAATGGAAGAATGTAAATCAATAATACTAGGTACAATGCTTATATAAAGCTATCATGTAAAAATATACCAAAAAGTTCTGATCATTTGTCATGGAAAACAATAATATTGTTTACATTATATTTTTACACAGATAGAATAAGTTCTCATTTGTTGTACGTTATTTGAGTGTTTAATATACTTCACTATGAAATGAATGAGCACCATTGAAAAGCATAATGTCTGCAATGCTGTGTGATGATTTGAAAGGACTATCAAGCCTGAACTAAGGAGCATTTTCCTCTTATATAGAAACTCTCACATACATAGTCATAGCACGAAGTATTGAGAGGGGTTTTCTTAACAGAAGGTGTAGAAAGTGTACAAGAGCCTGGAAGAAAGATAGTCTAATACCTGTGATTATTTATGGAGACAAATACATTAGCTGTGCTGTATCTGTGTCTGTGTGCATGTGTAGACAGAGACAGACAGAAAGAGAGAGAGAATGAGAAAAAGCTGCTGCACATTTTTCAAGACTAGTTACAAATGCAAAACATTTTGAAATACAACACAGCAAGATATAAACTAAACGGAAAGATGAAGCAGATGAGAGGACTGTTCTTTAGGCAATGAGGAAGAATTTTTTTAGTGATTCTCCACTTAGTACATTTCCAGGAAGAAGTCCAACAATTAGCCTGTTGTGTTATATTTGCATGAAGGTGTCCCTCTAAAGAGAGCTGTTCCAACAAACTGATTCTCTCACTAATGATAGTCTAAATTTGTGCAAACTGTTCACCCCTTTGGCTGGACACTGAAAGGCAAATTTACTAGTAACTAGAATCTATTAGACATAGAAAGAAATCCCAGATCAACGATGAAAATAAAATAAGAAATGTTTGGGTGATATGGTCTCTAAAACCAGGGACATCTAGAACATGATTTGTGACAATAAGTCACCCATTACATACCACCACAAAACAATAAAAAGTAATCATTTTACAACAAAAGAGTTCCTGCAGTAGGGATTAATTTATATCAAAAGAAAATAGTATTACTCTGTATTGCATTGCAGGCAAAGAATCCAGCAGGATCACCATGTAAAGCTCATATTCATTCTGTAGAAAACAGCCAAAAAAAGGCAAGTCGGAAAGAGTTTGCCAGACAGTTAAACAAAATCCAAGTTTAGTGCAAGACACCCTGGAATCAAACTGTGATTAAAGTATCACCTTTCTAAAATAAATTTGCCCACAGAATTACTTAAATATTGTACATTTCTGCCTTTAAATTCACTGGTGATAAATTAATTGACTGGAACTTTATGCATGTTTTCAGAGGTAACCACTACTGTGTGTACTGTATGTAACTCCTTTAAGTATTTACAGGATTTTTGCTTCATTTTTTGTGGTTTTTTGTGGATTATCAAGCAAAATAGGGTGTCAGAAACTGCTGAAATTATGATACTATTTAAGTATGGAACATTTAAGGAAAAAATCTCAACTGTTTAGACACAGGTTCCTTCCAGACTGCAATAACATGCCAAAATCTGTATGAACAAATTACATTCCAACAGTATTTCAAAACATCTATGGTGGAAATACTTACATTCACACTTCTTCCATCATCTGTCTAATGCATTCCAAGCTACAAATCAGACCTTAAACATGTCAGGAAGCCATGAAGACTTTCTACTTATTTTCTTCACACTGAAGAGCATCTAATTTCACTCCTGACATTGCAGGACTTCCTCCCCCCCAATGTCTGTCTGTCTGTCTGTCTGTCTGTCTGTCTATCATCTATCTTTTTCTATCTATCTCTATTATTTCTGTCTCTATCATCTCTATCTCTATCTATTCCCACCTTTATTATTTGTATAAATAAAACAGCAAACTTACCTAATACTCCCCCTTTCTCCTCTTTTAACAGGCCCAAAGTTACTCAGCTGCCTAAGGCAAGACCAGAACTCATACTCTCCTGGTTTGTCACCCAGTGCCTTAACCACTAGACCCAATTAAGCCTTTAATAGAACATTTTATATTTTTAGAAATTTTATAGAATATTGTTTTATAGAACATAACCTTTTATTAATTTTTACATCAAGTTGGCTGAGTTACCTAAGACATTTTAAAATGTTAGGCATAACACCTACTTTCACTTCCTTCAACATATCACCAAATATCAAGGAACTATTACAGATATCTTCAAACACTTGTCCAATAGCCTGTAATCGGTAGAAATGTGGACGTCTGCAGTCACATATATTCTGAAGTGCCTGAAAGACAATCCATTTACAAGGTTACTTTAATTGTTTTGGCTTGATTTCTACATGCAGTCTATGAACCAAGTCAAAAAATTATTATGACCAATATGTATAAAATTTCTTCTTCAGCTGAAATTTCATTCCTGATGATTTCTGAGGTACATCCACAATGTTTCCTTGGCAACAGTTCAGAACAGTTTGTCATTGCCTTTACTGTAGATTGTGGTGCATTTTATTTTGTTTGACTGCACAGTCTAGAAACTTGGTGACTTTCCGGGTGCTGCCCTCAATTGATGCTGAAATATATATATATTTGGCCTCATGGGAACTGTCTTGGGAGATCCCGTGAGATTCCAGTTCTCTACCTTTTTTTTTTTTTACTATCCATAGGATGTCTCATTTAAAACCAGCAGTGATACATGCTTGTTTTAATCCCTTTTTAGTAATTAAACACGCACATACACACAAATAAGGAACAATTTGCATCTATGTTTGAACATAGACATAATCTGTCTTTGAGTCTAATTCTAAAATCTTTAACAGAAAACACTAAAGGCCAATAAGAATGATTTTGAGCTATCATCACTACTTACTGATGCTGAAAATTACAGTTCATGCATCTGGATTGAACCCAGCATAGAAATAAAACCACTGGCATAAAGTGTGGTTTATCTGTGACTTTTCATACGTCAGTGCACAAACATTATAATTCCGTTCGACCCACTGACTTACCTGAGCCAACTTTTTTTCATGGTGCTCTGTTGACTTACTCCCAATGAAATCATTATCCAGCAAATCCTCCTTGGCAATGTACTCCTTCTGAACTTGCATGAACTTGTTATATTGGTCCTTTTTAGTCACACCAGCCAGATAGGAAGGTAAGAACCGGTATTCGTCTTTAAACTCCTTTGTAACACAAAGCCTACTGTTCTTGACTCGTCTGTATTTCAACAATTTCATTTCTGGAATGTCCAGCTCTTCTCTAATCAGCTGCTTTTGAAATGTGCCAGCTTCATCTTCAGGTTTCTCCGGTGCCTCCTTTTGTAGTTTGAAAGCAGCGGTATTGAGTGACATGCTTACTGGTGCTCTAAAGCTGGCCCGGTGGACTGGGGACTGATAACCCAGTGGGGAAGCAGATTTGGCACGGATGGGCACTGGAGGAACATCTTTCCTGCTGCTAACTTTTTCCAGCATTTTTGGGGGTCTTCCAAAGGCATCTTTTTTGGCAGACAATAAGGTGGCTTTTTTGGCACTCTCCCAATAGTTGTATTTTGCAGATTTAGGGGGCTTGAAGAGCTTATTATGGTTTAGGTGGCCTGACACATAGAGTCGAATCTCAGATTTGTGAGCCTTTTCCACATCATCTAAAAGCTCTGACAGATGGGATTTTTGCTTCTTTTCTGCCATATGAAATGTTAGCCTCTGTACACACAAAGAAAATCATCAGCAAGCCACAAAAGGAAAAAACACGTTTCAACATCTTTCAGTTTCACTTAGGCTGTTTGACAGAATTGTGCATTGCATACTTTACCTTGATAGGTAAAGTATATGATGCATATACTTTACCTATCAAGGCTAACTATTGGCTAACTAGCTATTTGTGTCTGTAGGGCAATCTGTACGCAGGGATAAATAGATCTTCCCTGGGCAACAAAATGCTAACTTTTATTTCCCAAGCTTTATTTTATTTCCAGCAGAGGGCTTTGTCAAACTTACTAATCTATTTTACGTCATAGTACAATGGAGGAGAGAAAGCTAAATGCAAACGGTGAGGCAGATTTTATGAACACGCACAATATGTGCCAAAATGAACTTGCATAGGCTCTGGGAACAGTTTTCAGTACATTTTGGCTGAAGCAAAGTTGCACACTTTTCTTCCATTGTTATCATTTGTGTAACTATGTTTGATGATTGTATTTGGAGAATTGTGTAAGCATTTAGCATTCTAGTCCCATCTTAGATATGAAATCAGTTGGGTGAGTTGGGCCAATCACTCTCCCTCAGCCCATGAAAAGAAGCAAAGGCAAATCACTTCTGAAATCTTGCCAAGAAAATTGAAGAGACTTGACCAGAAAGCCACCAGGAATCATCAGTGACTCAAAAAAACAAAACCAAACCCCTAACAATAACAAAAACTATTGAGCTAGGTATTTTATAGGATCTATAGATGTATATTCCCAAATGCATCTTTAAAAATGGAGCAAGATTATTTTTCACTCCAAAAAGATCATTTGAAGAACAAAAAGCAGATGGATATAAATCCATCAGATTTACAGAGCCAATTTAAAACAATTGAACCTGCAATTCTTACAACTAATTTTCCTTGGAGAGGAGCTTTGGGTAAAATAAAGGAAATTACTAAACTATTATAATGTTCAATTTACTATATACTATATATATAGTTAGGATATACTGTTTTTTCTAACCATTTACTATATTTTGTGATAGCAGAGTGAGAAAAGTCACCACTGATTATCAGCATAGGTTACTATGGAAAGGGCTATAAAATTCAGTTCTCAACAACTGAAAATCACTTATTCTTTAGCTCCATAATATTTTAAGAGATACAAAAGAAATGCAACTGTTAGCAAGCAGAATATTTTATATTCATTTTGCACCCCTCATGGCAGAGAAAGGAAACAATTTTGAGGCTGTAGAATACATTTGGCCTCAGAGTTTGGTGGATGGGATCAAAGTGACAAAGAGATCTCATCAAATGGTGTGTAGTTAAACTTTTCAAACCCTTTTTAATTGGGATGGATAATTTCCAATGAAAGTTTTGTTGGAAGAAATGTCCATCTGGGTTCAGTTCCAGGTGGGGAGAAAGACACTGGAAACATGGTGACTGCTTGGAAAGATGGTTTAATGGTGGACAGCAGAACCACATGATTCAAGATCCTGGGCAAAAAAGGCACATGGCTGAGAGAGGGAGAGAGAGGGCTTTGAACTTGCTTCCTGTTCCCGTGGCAAGAAATGTATCCTGATTGGTTGTCAGACTCCCATGGGGCCATGCAGGGGTAGCTTGGTTGAATCTTGCCGGGTGATGTAATCTTCCCAGGTGCCATGAAGTGAGATGGGTAGAGGGCTAATCCTATCATGTCTTGAGAGCCATCCCATCACCCTGGAGCTGAAGGTCTTTTGTGTTGTAGATAAGATGTCTTTTGTCTTTCTGGGGTTATTAACAAAGGTTGGGGCTGCTTTCCAAGAGCATACTTCTCCTTTTCTCATCCAAGAAGGTATAATATTCTGCCTTTTTAATATTTCCTAGAATATTTCATTTTCCTAGGAGAAGGGTGGGACCTCCTATAGTTTATTAGTACTAGGGGTTCTTCTAAAAAGGTGTGTAGATCCACCCCAGTAGCAAAATATCTCCCCCGCCCCCATCTCTCACCCCATTTTCCCATACTCTCACTGGACAGGTGTGATTTCACTAGTCTTAGTTTTCTTGTCCTGCCATCATGCAGTTATGTAGAATGATAAACAGTTATTTCACTTCAAGGACAGAGCTACACTGCCTTCTGGAAGAGCTGTCCTCAAGGTTTGAAACATTTTTAAACACTGTGTATTTTAAAAACAAATATTTTTACCATTGAATTTGAGAAGACTTGTGGCCAAAATGGGGGATAAATATTCTTCATCTTAAGAAGAATAGTAGTATCAGTAAACTGGTAGGAATACCACATTATGTAGTGGTAAAGAATCAAGTACAGTTGAAAATCATTTTAGAGTTACCCTGAGGTAAGATCAGTGGCCATTAAATTTTACAAATAATAAATAATTACAAATAATAATAAAATTATATATGGATTCAAATGTCCATTTGAGGAAATATAATTACATCTTTAAAAAACATTCTCCATTCATGGCAGGCATTTTAAGCTCCCTTCTTACAAAAAAATAACATGAATTTAATTTTTCAAAACTAACAACCCACTGTCACTACCAGCACCATTATTCTATTGCACAAGCCTTGTATAAGCTATTTTAATTAATTAATGTACTTATTTTTATATTCTCATTTTGCAAAAGATAATGCAGTCTTTCCTTCCAATGTATGGGGGAGCCCCTGGCCATGCCATATACAGGCCCTCAGCAAGTTGGAAAATACATGTTCTATATCTTCATTATACATCATAATTTGACTAATACTTTCAGAATTAATACCTTCCTTCCTACTCAATTTAGCACCTCTTCTCTTCTGGCTTTGGTTTGTACAGTTAGGTCCTCCATGATCCAAAAAAGACCTTTCGGATTCTTAGCTATAGATAGACTTAATTAACTCAGGATTTCCTATCACTATCTTATTTTCCTAAATAAAGTTTATCATTGTTGGGTTCTTGGAATTCTCTGAGCTTGCGTCTCTATAGGCATATCTTCAATTTTGAAATCCTAGATCAGGGGTGTCAAACTTGATTTCATTAAGGCTGCATCAGGGTTGTGTTTAACCTCAGGGGGCTGTGGTGGGCATGGCCAGGATGGGCATGGCCGGCTCAACATCACTTGTGTCAGACACCTGTGCTGGCCCGAGCACTCTGCCAGCAAAAACAGTCTCCCAAGCTCCTTTTTTGGCTGTGACACTTTCCTGCAACCCTCTGCCAGCAAAAGTGGAGCTGTTTCCTTCACTGTTTCCAGGGCGGCCCTATGGGCCAGATCTAAGTACCCCACAGGCCGGATCCAGCCCAAAGGCCTTGAGTTTGACACCCCTATCCTAGATGAATATGGCATCAGACTTTCAAGAGTATGGGTTTTTTTGTTCCAAACAGAGACTATTCAAGATTTCCTGGGATAATAGAATTATTGAGTAATTTTGAAGAATAAGCTCAAGAGCTCCTTTGAAACCTGTGGTCAGAACTTCAAGTCCCTTTATCATCTACAAACATATCTGGAAATTAAAAAAAAAATATTCTGCAGAGACTTGCCTATGGATTTAGCTTAAATCTGCAGGGATAGGTGGTGTATATTCATAAGCATTTATATCACTTTCTTGATAATAAGCAACTAAATGAATCACCAGAAATGCTTTTTATTATTATTATAAATGATGATGTGGATTTCTGAGTGGCATATACCACCTGCATTCCAAAAGTGAGCAGGACAAGGATTTAAATTAATTTGAGTTCAGTTAATATGATAATCTGATTATTCTGTATTTAACTTTGCTTTCCTGTTCTGTCACATTAAATTACTGTTTCTGAAGGCTCTCTGGGATTCATACTCAAGACTTTGGAATAGTTAATGCATGTGATTCTGAAATCACAGATTATATAATTTTATGGTAAATTCTTCTAGGGGTCCTTCTAAAACCCTACTATTCTGCTTGATGCAATTTTCTAGGCAACCAAATTTAAAAACACTCACTTGGAGTAACCAGAATTCTTCAGTTGCTGCTAAGTCAGCCTGTAGGTTGTAAAGCAGAAGAACTGACTTCACTGAACGAGGAGGTCAGCTATGACTTGAAACATCCAGACACCTTGACAAGAAGCAGTCATCTGAAAATGTGCCTGCTGGTTTTAATATTTGTCGTATTCAAATTATCCCCCATCATCCTTGACTATTGACCACACTGGTTGAAGCTGATGGTTATGTGGAATGCTACAGGCTCTATTTCAATCAACTTGTCAACAGTTTCTGCAATGCTTCTAGGCACGTCACTTCATAAAAAGTGTGCCTGTGTTTGTGTGTGGAGAGAGAGGGAAGGGAGAGAGAGAACAGAATATAATCAGCATTCAACAACTAAATGGCAATTTACAGTATTGAGAGTTTGGGGGGCTCACTTTGTATGAGTGTGTAGAAAAAAGGTTAAAAATAAGTCACATGCCTCATCAAGCTTTTACACAATATAGCTTACTTTTCCTAAACATGATTTCCAAAATAAAACAGTATGATTTAAAAGAGTGATTTCCAGAATCTAGGAAACCTCATTCCACAGTTACTATTAATGCAAGCAGTTAGAGACAGAACGACTTCATCTACTAGAAATATTACGTCTGCTTTGAAAACGTTAAATACTTTGTAAGCATTTACCTCACCTCCAAATGAGCAAGCTGAAAAGACAGCTTTGGAACAATCTGAGGCAGAATTTATTTTCTGAATCCCTGTGTTGGGACATGTTTGATGTACTGTATAACAGCAAAGCAATGTGAAGACAGATGGAGCAGCCCCATCATGAACGGGAACGATAGAGCCTTAACACAACCCTCATGTCAATTATTTCTTTATTAACATTTAGAAAATGGTAAATATGAAAACACATTAATATATTATTTAATTTCTCCATTTTATATAAATTTCATGGCTGCAGCAAAAAAACTGAATTTGGTTTTCATCCAATTCACTTCAAATTAACAAATTCAATTCTAGCTAACAGTTTCAGTGTCAAGGAAGCAGTAAAATCACAGTTCTGTTTTGTAGCTTCAGCTTTCATGCATTGATCCTACTGGTCCTGAAAAATAATTATCCATTCCCTCCCCTCAAGATAAAAAACTACAAAAACTACATAAATTAACACTGACATTCATTTAAACTGAACCCTAACTTACATTTCACAAGCTCCATAAAGTCTCTGGCATATCTGCTGTTAGCTTGGTATGTAGGCAAGGAAACCAGTCAAACATTCCGAGTTCTGCTTTGTGGTTGTTAAGCAACAGCACAGGACAGAAACACCTGATTAAAAAACAAAGCTTTCCTAAATATCATGTTTCTGCGTGGGAACTTTTCTTCGCAGAGACGTTGCATTTGAAAAAAGAAACTTATTTTCTTGCCAGATCATCTGACCAAAACGAATCAAATCACTCAACATGTGATGATGTGTGCATCAGGCAAGGTGAATGACATAAGGAACCAGCCATAGAAATGGTTTAAAAAGCAACGATAAAATCAAAGGCTGTAGAAACCCCCAAGTTATCTACTACATCACTTGGCTAGCAAAAAGTAACCAACAAAGCATTTGTGAGACATCAGAAATATTTGTTGCTATTATTGATCAAGAGTACAATTTTCTATTTTGGCAAAAATGTATGAATATGAGTTCTCCTATGACAGTACCTGATCCCAGGAAAATATAACAAAATATATAACTTGTGTAGGCATACTCAGCACATAATAACTTTGCACATAAATGGAGAGAATCATATTGTATACACATTTTAGTACCCTTTCCCAAGCTGTATAGTGTGTAAGCTGAACTTCCAGAATTACCAACCAATGAGTGTGCACTCAGTTTAAGGAAATCTGCACTTGGATGTGAAAATGTGCATTTTACTTGCAAATGTGCATTTTACTTGCAAATGTGCATTTTACTTGCAAATGTGCATTTTGCTTACAAATGTGCATTTTACTGTGTGTTTTCTATGTTCTGTGAAAGTGTATCTGATAGAAAGTTTATGCTTGTATTCACACATCTCCATATGTTTATAGAGTTTACCAGGTTACTATAGGGTTATTTTCGTGTAACATTTTGAAAATCTTGGTTGGTGATACTTTGACTGTTCTTGTAAGCTAAGCAGAGTCAGTCTGGGTAAGTATGGAGGACTATCTGGGAATTAAAAATACTAGGATTTTTAGGAATACCCAAAACAAACATTAGCAAGCCATTTCTGTACTTCTTATGATAAAACTTCATGGTTTCAGTGAATGAATAACATTTGGAAGTAATTGGTTAAAGGTTTAATGTAATGAGGCTATCCAGGGGAGAGGATGTCAAACCATTGTCTGATATCCCATGTTATTTCCCACAAATGAAGGCAAATATATGTGTCCCAGGATAATGTTGTAGGATTCAATATGGGTCGGTCATCAGGACCAGAGTTTTTGTCTCTCGAGCTTTCAGACTCGGCTAGGCTAGAGAGAAGTTCCCTGAAAATGGGCTCCAGCACGAGTACAAAAGCTTGAAAAACAAAAACTCTGGTCCTGCTGACCGACCAGATTGGATCCTACATGTTATTTCCCTTTGTCAGAACAGGAAGCCATTCCATTGATGACTATAGGATGCAGGTTCCCAGAAATCTCCAGGAAAACTACAGACTACAGCAGAAACCTAACTGAAGATAGGAAGCTAGTGGCACGGGGAGATAGAGGAACTAATAATCAAAAGACACAAAACAGAAACAAGTTAAAAGAAGATCTTTAAAATGCCCAAACCAGTGGCAGAATTTACTCCAGGGAAACTCTGTTGGAACAGCTGAAATGGGAAAGCTTTCTAGTATTCTGTGTGTTTGTTTACTACTTTGTTTTTCATTTTCTCCTGCCCTAAACTCATAAGGTGTAATAGAGGAAGACTAGCTTGGTAGTGTTGTGGCCTGTTGGCCGCCGGCCCCTCCGGCAGCCAAATCAGATGAGGAGGCAGAGTGGGAGTTGGGGCCAGCATCAAGGCAATCTAAGAGCTCCAAGGGGGAAGAGGGAATGGAGCTGTCAGAGATAGAGACAGAGGTGAAACCTGGGCCAACCCCAAATGGAGAGTCAACAGCCCCCAGGTCTGAAGGTGGCTGATGTAGAAGAGGAACAACTGCTGGGCCCCATGCCTGGCGCGCGGATGCACAGAAGGTAGAGGAGAACAATGGGAATCTATGGGCCTCTCCTCGGGATGGAAGAGCCACTGTTGCTAAGCCCCACCCTAGTCTGGGATAAAAGGCAGGGGACGGAGACAAGTAGGTGTGGCAGACCACTATTCGTCTCCCTGTCGGTCAGCCACTGAAAGTGCAAATTTCTGAATACTGTTGGGAACTGTACTGGAATCCTTTCTTGGAACCTGCGGTGCTGAGAGACGGGCATGCCTTCAGAGCGTGTATGTGTCTCCGCTGCTGAGAAAAGAGCGAGCAAACCTTCCAGGACTTCTGTTACAAGTGTGGAGAGAGAGAGAGAGAGAGACTCCTGGTGTGTTGGGGACATTTCAGGGGGAAAGGGAGCGAGCTTCACTTTCCACAGGCACGTAGAGATTTCATTAGCCTGCTGTGGGAGAGAGACTCTTTGCTGGGGTTGCTGGTGCTTCTAATAAAGGGAACGTTTAGTTAAAAACAACATGCTGGTTGTGTTTGGGAGCTGTGTCAGAACAGGTAGCCACAATATTAGCTAAACTCTGATCTTACTCAAAGAAAAGTCATATGCTTTTCCTATTGGCCACATTTACCTGCTTCCCAAAGCTGTTCTTTTTTGCCCCGTATGTAGATCAACATACATGTAGATATACGTGAACATATTTGAGTGTCCAAAATTTTCTCCCTTGCCCTCCCTGCAGAGGCCCATGCTTGCATTAAGCACCAGAAATAATAAATAACAATAAGGAAAATTATGAAAAGGTTTTCTTTAAAAAAAATCTGTATTCCATAATATTCACAACATTTGTGTTTTATCTATATTTATATATAGATAAGTATTGAATTAAAATTATGAACAACTCTAAATATTTTATATATCATACATATATTTATAATTACATATCCACAGAAGATACCTTGCTGCACTACAGCCAGCTGTTAAAGCAGAAATAAATTTCATCATTGGCTCCCCAGATATGCATATATTCTGACCATTGGGGTTTTTTTTCTTTTTTTGCAAATGTATTTACAGTATACTTGGATCATAATAAATGGTTGTATGTTCTATTATATAAACATAATAAAGATTTGGGTTTGTTTAAAATACAAAGACTGCAAATGAATACATGAAAAAATACATACCAGGTACATTATTTATAATTTATAAATGCAAAGTTAAGACCTCTTAAAATTATTGCACTTGAGTATTTTTTACAGATTTCTCAGCAATCATTCATATATGTGTGTATGTATATATACATCAACATATACATACACACATACCACTCTTCCCCAACTCCTTGGTATAGTGGATATTGTTGCCTTGAAGTTGTATGTTTCCTGTATAACGTGGGTGTACATGGATCAAATTTACCACAGACTAATTATGAATGCTTTGAATGCATGCATTGAATATACCCTCATATTATAACTAAGCACAGTTTTTGGTCAGCAAGCATAACATTTAGAAGAAAATTATTGTGATGTGTTTTTGTTGGATTGGACTATCAAATTATAATGCAAAATTCTAAATAAGAGTTAAAGGAATTTCTGTTCTCTGAACAAATGCAATCATCTTATATATGTGGCACAAAGTGAGAATTACATCATAATTTCAAATTTCTGCAGGATGATGGGAACTGCATGATTTTGTGCAGGCCTGCTGCATTTTTTCAAAAGAAAATATCATACCTATTATTTATAGTTTTAGTGCTGACTGAACAAACTACTCGTACATGCTAATACTACCCAGAAAAGAAAAATGTCTCTGGTTATCTATGTAGAATCATTGTTCCCCTGAGCTCCACACCGCATGCCGTGTGCCAACTGATTTGTATATTTTACATCCCTTATTTAAAAAGTATGCAATGTACTCTTCTAGCAGTTCTACAGAGTACAAACTAGACAATAATTACAGTGGAATATTGCTGCCCACTTAAAAGTTTTTAACACACCAGTGCAATTTCCACCAAGCAAAATATTATGACCATATTACGTATATTATGTTTTATAAAGGTACCACAGTCAAAAGCATTCCTGTGATCTGCTTTAAGTTGCTTTACTCCTGATAAGGCAAATATTAATATGTGCAGCAGTGAAATAGATCCCCAATATGGACATGTTATTTAGAACTTTATCACATTTTACTCAACTTCTGGGAATCCACTTAAAATGAACTTTTATATGATTGCACTAATCTTTGATGTTCATTTCTTACAATGACCAAACAGTGGGAAAGTGTGTAGGTTAGACACTTTCTCCCAAACTGTGTATAGGATTTTAAGGACAAATAATTCATGAATAGTTTCTTAGAAAACGTTTCTCATTTTGTAAAAGAAATATAAAAATAGAAATCAACAGTTTTTCCTCTATATTCTTACTGAAAGTATCAAATTATAAGGAGATCTGATTTAGAGAATGAAGAGAGGGGAAAATAATTTTCTTTACCAAGAAAATTGTGATGGTATTTTTAAAAAGATTAAGATTTTCTTTTCTCACATCTGTTACAGCTTGGTGCAAGATTCTACAGCAGACAATAATTTATTTTGTTTTGTTGTTCAACACAATGTTAATACTTGTAACTTATATTATTTTTATACTACCTCTACAAATCATAATCAGCACATAGAACTCATTACCTGAAAAGATCCAGGTAATTTAATAAATAAAGTTGCAGAAGTATTCTAAGTTGCAGTTTGAACTGAGAAAATGACTTGGGACAGCAAATTTATTTTCATATAACAAAGTCCCAATTAAAAAGTTATACCTACCAGTATACTTCACTAAATATGCATTACATTTATAAACTTATTCCTGGCAGTATTGTATCTTTGACATACTTTCATATTTCAATTCTGATGAAGCAGAATGTGGAACAATAAACAAATAATTGAAGCTAAAATCCTATGACCCTAGGAACTGACCCTGGGATGACAGCATTAATGGTTAACTGTAGAAAATATCCAAAGGGGGTTAACAGCTGCTGAAGAGAATCGATATAAATTAAAGTTAGTTCACATTCTGAAAAACAAATATTTGTAAAAGTCCTCTGCTGATTGCTTGATGGCAATCCGATGTCTGGCCAGCCTTTTTCCATGATCGTTACAATGTAGTCACGTGTGCAATGACTGGGAATAGGGAATATACATGCTACAGGATATGTAGAGGGCAGTAGGCTGAGTCAACCAGACCAATCTATCATATGACAAGCCAGCATCCCCAAGTTAGCTATGTCAAAACTTTCCCTTAGTGCTTTCCTAATACTCTACTAGCTAGTTCTTATGTTGTGTTATCCAACAAACACACATATGGTGTATGTGCATTATGTATTCATATACACAGTTATTCAGATAAACCAAATGCATGAATATTTGGTGTATGCTTTCGTTAATACTTCCTTGGTTGTGCCACACAGTAATATCTGCATAATGATGAAAGCGAGCAAGCTTAATACCATGAAGTTTAGGCAAGAGAAAGTTTTTTTTTTCAAAGAACCTACACCTTTCAAAATACCTGTAAGGGCACAAAACTAAAATCTACAAATTAGACATATGCTAAAAGCCCTAGTGTTTTTGTGCAATTATATTTCTAACCAGATTGTGCACATTTATAAATAACAATATTCCAATAGTGGAAATAACCACTACCACCACCCCAGTGCTACTAATCTCTTACTCTCATCATTCATTATCATGAGCAACATTAGCCAGGGCAGCAGGGAACTATTGTTCAACAAGATCTGGAAGGGTATAGGTTTCCCCATCTCTATTGTATGTGCTCAGTTGTAACCCAGAATCTTTGGATCCTCACCAATAAAATAATTAAAACAACATTGAACTGGCACAGTATAACTTGTATAATATCATTCATAATTAATCAGCTAAAAATACAATTATATTCCAGAGAGGTAGCCATGGTAATCTTATGCATGAAAAGCAGAAAAGGAACAAAGAGTTATTTTCCATTTTAGGATCCATATCTCAGTTTATAAAATCAACTATTTGCTTTCCAATACTTTCTTCATTTGACTCTTTTAGCATTTGATAAGTTATGTCCGGACCATTGTCGCATGGTGCATGAAAGCTTATGGATCCAGCACATATCTGCATTTTGAGCATAATGTTGGAATGGGGCGTACAAGGGTGATGTGTATGTATTGTATGTAAGGTTTTGCCGAGAAGGCCTATATGATAGACCCATTTAAATGCATGAATGAAGCCTACTTCAGCAGGAAGACTCTCCTACCAAGATAGAGAAAAACAAAGAGAGGCAGAGAAAGAGAGAGAGAGAGGTTTTCATTCAAGTCAATAGAAGTGTTCACACTGAGGTCAGTGGTGCTAGGATTAAATTTCATGGCTTATTGATACATTGTCTAAAACTAGATTAAGGTTAACATATTTGCAAATATAATTCTGCAAAGAGGTATAGACATTAGGACTGTACATGCTTCAAAACTAATTTGGAAGAAGCTTTTTTGGGCCTCCTAGGAGCATAGCTCCTCTCTGCTATCCATTAGAATAATTTTTTTTCAGGGTTTTGTGAGCCTGGGAGAAAAAAGACACTGCTCCTTTAAGAAGTCAATTTCATAAACTTAATGCAGCCACAATTTGTTTCAAGCTCACAAGGAAGGTTGAAAAAGCACTATTTTAATTAGTTTCAGAGGTGCTGTTGCTCATCTAAGGTTTGTAACACTTCTTTCAATTTCTTTCTCTCTACTTCACATTTTCAAAATGTGTACAGCCTAACATATATGGAAATATATCATATAATGAAATTATGTGCAGAATTGGGGCCAATACAATATCAATACAGACTTCATTCACAGTATGTAAGAGCAATGGTTTAACATATCAGCTTTCTTCTTCCACAGGCATCAGGTTACAAGACTAAACAATTTGTTTTAAAGGTTTTCGGGTAAATGGAGATTCAAAGTGAAAGGTAGAACAGAGTCTATCTAGTTTTAATGAGCAACACAGAAGCTACTAAGAACATGTTAGTACCGTTATGACTTCTGGAGATTATGACTATGTCCAGAAGGTCCTATTTTTTGTGAACTAGCTGGGGTTTGGAGGCATCCATCTTTTATATTTGTTTAAACAATGACTAGCTTTTCCTGACAGATTTCCACTACCACATTTGAAATTCAACCCATTACTGTTACTAAAATTGAAAAGATGAGTCTTCAGGTACCTAATGTGATACTTACAACCAGAGGTAAATATTCTGTTTTCAGGGTAGAAATGGAAATTTTTCCTAAATTACAAAATCACTGAAGAAACACTGATATATTTTTCCCAATGTCTAATGGGTGCAATGAAGTAGTTGCTTCATGATGCTAATCAAATAACTTTTGGAGACTAGGATCTGGAAATTAAACCTACCATTTGCAGCAAGATAAATTCAAGTACTGTAAACTCAGGAATAGTTTCTGCCCCAGAGATTTTCTTCTGGAGTTCAAAGATCAAACAAAAACATTTACCATATAAGTGTGGAAATGTCCTATTACAGTCTAGACTTCTCCAGGTGAACCTGGTATTTAAGCCAATCACAGTATTGTGTAATAGTATGTAAAAGTACCAGTGAAACCTCTTTGTGTCCTTGTGAAACCACAAAGACACAATTTAAAACCAAGCCCAGGTTAGCCTTCCCAGTCCAATCATTTTGAAATTAAGGCCTCACCAAAATAGCCTATTAAAAAGCCAGTCTTTTATATTTACAAGCCAACTTTTGCTTGAATAGTTGAATCTTGTGTTCACATTGTATCACTGAGGAAAAGAAATTTCCACTCAGCCTTCCCAAGTTTGTATGTGCAGAGTTTATCCTTTTAAAAGGCTAAAAATTGTAGAATAGAAAGCCTTAAATGTAGATCAGTCAACAATCTTCACAGGAAAGGAGTCTATGTCAGAATTACTGGATTGGGAGGGTATCCATCCATAAGCTTCTTCCCCTCGTATCACCTTTTCCCATTGTTTGAGATTTTCCCTGGAGAGAAAGGAAAAATTATTCACTTTTCAGATATTTTATTGATGCCTCGGTATACAGGAAACATTTATAAAAGGGGATGTCATGATTTCATCTGATACAAGCTCCTCCTTCACAGAGGCAGATTGTGACCATTGAGCTCTCATATCTGGGCTTTCAATTTGGGGAGAATGGTAACTTTATTGTTAATTACTGAATGTTTAATATCAAGTTGAAAAAGTGTGCCTTTATTCCCCTGAAATAAAGTCATTACCATGGCCACAAAATATCATAAGCATTGCTTTGTAATTATTAATCTACTAATGTTGCATACTTTAAAAGTTTCTTTGCCTTGTATTTCCCTTTCATTTTGTCTGCAACCTCTAAACAAAACTATGAAGGTGGATTAATACATTCACTCCAATTTTTATTTAGAAATTTAAAACAACAAGAAGAGCAATCAGGATTCCCAAGGGGCAGATGCTAGCCAAAACATAGTGATTATTGGTGATTGATTGTTTGCTTGCAGACATTTTGTTACAGAATAACAGAGTTAGAAGGGAACTTGGAGGTCTTGTAGTTCAACTCTCTGCTCAAGCAGGAAAGGCTATCCCATTTCAGACAAATGGTTGTCCAATCTCTTCTTAAAAACTTCTAGTGTTGGAGCATCCAAAACTTCAAAAGACAAATTGTTCATTGATTAATTGCTCTGTCAGGAAATTTATCCTTAGTTCTAGATTGATTCTCCAGACTAGGTAACATGTTCAGTGTCCAGAAACATATGCAAGCAAACATCCAAGCTCAGAGAGCACCACATATTCCATAGTTCAACCCTGAGCTATATAGATTCTCTTTTATTGGTAAAATTAAAGAAATTATGAGGCCCTCTTTTAAAGCAAATATCCCTTCTAACTTTATTAGTCTGTTGCACCTGATATACATTCCATCTCTCTTCTCCATTTTTTATAGTTCTGAAGAGTTTTTAAGTGGAAATAATCATTTAATATCCCTCCTTATGTAGAAATAAGATTATTTAAGGGTTTTTAGTTGACCGTTCAAGTCAAATTTATATTTACCTGCAGGCTCGATGGAGTGGTGTTGTGGGAGGGAGGATCTGTATAAGTGTACTATAGCAGGGCAAAGCTACAGCATTATAGAACCCAATCTTGAAAAAAAAAATCAAAAATCAAAACATTAGTCAAATATTATTCAACTCAAAATTTGCAACAGTTCCTTTGCTAACAGACTGTCATATATTCTCACTATATTTTACAAATAGCAACAGTACTTAGACTTATATATAGATTCACAGTGCTTTATAGCCCTCTCTAAGCTGTTTACAGAGTCAGCATATTGCCCCCAACAATGTGGGTCTTCATTTTAGGATGGAAGGCTGAGTCAACCTTGAGCCTCGTGAGATTTGAACTGCCAAATTGCAGGCAGTCAGCAGAAGTAGCCCGCAGTGCTGCATTCTAACCACTGCGTCACCATGGCTCCTAAATGTATGTTAAATCCCTTTTTCCTTTCTGTTACAAAACTGAAAGAAGCAATAAGCTATCAACGTTCTTTTTTCATAGCTCTGGATTTGAAGAATGAATTTTATTCACCTCCAAATCAATAAGTAACATTGCATTTTACAAGGGATCATATTAGAATTCCAGATATGCCTAGTTGTTCACAATTAATAAATATATGCTTTCCTGTTACTTTCCCTATTTTTATGGATAAGTAATTTGGATCATTTAATTGTTTAATAATATCACCAAATCAGTATATTAATGCTGAAAAAATGTCACCTTATTGGGGAGATAGATGGCATAAAAATTAATAAATAAAATTATGTTTAGTCTATTGAGAATTATGAAGAGTTTATTACATTCTGGTTTTTTTTATAAAAAAAAGAATGAAAATCAATCAAAAAGCAGGCATAGCAATATTTAAATAATGGATACATATATCCAAATTAAATCTATTCAAAACCTATTTTATACTTACCTGACCCTGAGGAACTTCATCTTTTTTATCTCTGTCCATCATAGGTATAGGTTGAATACCTAACTTCTTCATTTCATCACCCTGAAAGAAAAATAAATTTGTTTATTTCTTAAATATTCAGCTCCCAATAATAAAATTTAAAGATATTAAATAAATAATGGAGGAAAAAAGGCAGAATTCTGACATTATGCAGACACACTTGGTGTCTATGAACTGTTTCTTAATTTTTTTTTATTGTTCCTGCTTTTTAAATACAAGCTGCTCAGAGTTGTTTGGAGCCAGGTAACCTCTCAGTTACAAAAGTGTCTATTGATAGATATGGAAATGAATCAGTGATGAAATGTACATACCTCGGCCCAAAACTCTGCGTATATATCATTGGCTGTCAGTCTGGTAACATGCCATAATTTTGTCACAGAACACAAGTCACAAGATGTCATCATCAAGCCAATAACGCGATCCCTAGAATATAATAACTTGTGTAGTTGAAACAGTTATTTGCTTTTTCAAATATATCCTATAAGTAATAATTGATATTAAAAAAATCTTGATTCAAAGGTAAAACAGATCAGTTCAGATAAAAACTCAAAGGAAAAAATAAATAGCACACTCAGTGCTAAAGATAATTAATGCTATTAAAATCATTCAAGAACCTAACAGATGCCTTTTCACAACAAGAAGGTAACAATAAAGGCACCTGGTAAATCTAGTTTGGAAAAAATACTGCCACAAAGGCATATCATACCACCAAAAAGATTCTAGTTATTAGCTTCCAAAAGGGAAGATAAAAAAGCAACAAAATTGGTTATTGTAGTTTCATACCAACTCAAATATATTATAGTATAACATTGCCCACGCAGTATGAAACAGTGTTAAATAAGAGAATAATGATTGCGTGATAAAACATCCTTGAATCTTGGATTCATATTCACCTGTATGATGTTTTATTGACTTTGACATATTTTTGTTAATCTGATGTTGTATAGCTATAGATCTCTGAAGATCTTTAAAAAATTATTCTTATTGTAGATCTAACATATTATGCAAATACTTATTGTAGATCTAACTTATTATACTAATAGCCTCTAAAAATAATTTCCCATAAAGTCCATGTTATATGCCAAGCAAAGCTATAAAAATTGAGGTGGATTCTTTAAAACTAATGATATTCTCATGAGTGAAATACATACATGCAGTTGCATTTTGCTAACCTAATTTTATCAGAGCATTGATCCAAATTGCAATACAAATTGCTGTTGGGTGTCTTGCTTTCTCTTTTACTTTTATCAGTAATAATTCAGCATTTTTCATTTTGAATAGTGGCCATCATCAGCCCAGTTAAAAGGGGAAAATGGATAGGGGTGGCACTGATGACAATTGCTATATATAAATATTTTTAAAAGCAGAGCATTAATAAATAGCATAGAATAAAGTAATCCAGACCCATCAAAGAGTCTACAGGCAACACAATAGTCTACAGACAATCTCAACAGGCAACACAATATAATTTATGCTTACTTTTGCCATTCCTGTTTTTTATTATTAAATATATTATCTTGAGTCAACTCTATACACTCAACCTGTTTGGTTATCAAGTGAAGTATTTCAAAATAAAATGGTGCAATAGAAAAGATAAACACATCAATTCCAGAATGCTTCAATTTTATATAAAATTAAATCTTAAGTCTTACACACATCGCAGCACTGTAAATAATTTTTCTTTGTCAACTTCTTTTTCCCATGTCTAAGCCTCAGACTTTCAGATAACTTCAAAATGCTTTAGTACAGAGTGTGATTGAATTTCAGTAATAACTAAGGTAGGTGTTTAGTGGAGCATGCCATTGTCTAAGAGGTACATTAAAAGGTTGGAACTACCTGAGATTGGAAAGATCAGTGATTAACTACTGGCTTTGTCAAAAAGAAGTTTTAGACTGTCATTAAGATTGTGAACAGAAAACAATAGCAATAGCACTTGGACTTATATGCCGCTCCTCAGAGCTTTACAGCACTCTCTGAGCGATTTACAATATCAGCATATTGCCCCCAGCAATCTGGGTCCTCATTTTACTGACCTTGGAAGGATGGAAGGTTGAGTCAACCTTGAGCCGGTCAGGATCGAACTCCTGGCAGTGGAATGCAGAGTTCGCTACAATATTGCACAACCATACTCCAAACTCAAAATTATCAGAAAGTTCCTGAATGCACTACTGAATATATACCAACAATAAAATAACTCTTGATTGATTCCTTTATGGGGGTTTGTTCCACATTCCTCAGAACGTTTTATATATTAGACTAGTTGTATAGCCAAATAAAGGAAACTAAATATTTAGCCTTCAAAACAAGGAAATATGATTGAGATTTCAAACCATAAGTATTCACTTGTATTTTACCTATGTGCTTGGTTTTTAAGATTCAGTGATCTTGTTTGTTGTAACTCTTCCAGTTGTTTTCGGTTTCCAAAGTATAGAGCAAGGTCTGTAGCAATAATGGCTTTGCGGATAATTTCCAAGACCTGTTCATACTCATTGGAGTTCAAATTAGAGAAAATATTGTGGCCTTCCAGCTAGAAAAAAAAAGTAAAGCATATGAATATATTGCTGTGAATAATTTAAACCTTGTTTTAAGTCTATATTGGGCCTATACAGTAGCTCTTAAAACAAGACATTGGATTTAGCTATATGCATTCAAATAAACAGTTATGCTCATGAACCTTTAAGGACCTAGGACATTTTAAAGTGGTAAACAGATTTAGAATTTTGAAAACATGTGATGGGTCTGTTGTAAGCTTTGAGTGTAAGCCAAATAGCCAAAACAACACCTAAAGCAGTTCTTGGTTATTTTTATTATTATCACAAGAAAATGAAAGTAGAAGGTAAACCAACACTTCCTACTGGCTATGTTTTATCTTCTCTGGTGGACTTGTAACAAAGCAAAGAAATATTGTGACATATTTTTGTCTCAGTTCAGAAGATTATTAAATCAAATATAAAATTGAAACCTGACATTTTCCTTTAAGGGCCGTTGGATAAAGAATTTGAAAGAAAATTTTGAACTTTGTTATTATAAAGGCGCAAAAATGGAAAGACAGCTCAATTCCCACCATAGAAGAAAGGGTGAAAAATGTGATGGAGTTGGTAGAGTTGGCAAAATTAATTGAAGAGAAGACTTATCCAGAAGACCTTGTTTCCACCTAGAAATTACTTTTGGACTTTGTTTGGGAAAAAAAATAAAGTTTAATCTTAGCTTTTGATGACTAGAGTAACTTTGTTGCTATAGAAATGGCTTGTATCTACTAGGAGTCTAAAGCAAAAAGTTGAGTGGCAACTAACTGTATTTTGTATTCTACTGCATCAACAAGAGACAGAAGTCACTTTTTTTTTCTTTTACCCCTTTCCTTTCCGATTTGCATTTAACACTACAATAAACCTGAAGAAAAGCTTAAAAAATGTTTTCTACCGAATTGTTTTTGCCCTCTTTAGCTTCAATTATCTCAGTTCATTTTAAAGCCTGTTATCTTTCAGTCTAAGATCACTTTCTGGAGAATATTCCAAATCAACATCTTCAACATCTGCCAAGTGTGCAGACATGGAATATGGCCTCAGCTGCTTTGCTAGCAACTAAGTTTCTTAATAAGGGTGAGAAACCTAAATTTTCCTTTCAGTTTTTACTCTTTGTGACAACATAGCTGATCTCTCCTTCTCCATAACTTTTTTTTCTTGTATCAATCCTGGGCCACTATTAGGAATTTGGTGTTGAAATAAACTAACCAGCCATTTTCAGCTTCTCTTTCTCCTCAATCTGATAACCAAGGGATTCCCATTCCTCCCTGTATATCTGTTCCTTCTTTTGCAGGTGGTAATTTACTACCATTGGGTTGAATCTGTGCACCTGACTTGCATACAAACTGCAAAGTTTCATACAACCTTCTTAGGGTCATAAGCCAACCCTAACCCTGACGCAAATGTTCCACTGGATAGAAATATTCCTGTTCTCAGGTTTCTCCTAGGGGGATGTTCTACTTTTACCTATATAATTTGGGATGAACACCCTTTGAATGGTTTGGGAATAGTAATGGATTTCCAGAAGGGAAAAAATTGCAGACTACAGGAACCAGGAGCACTACTCAGGTGATTCCAAGGACACAGATAAACTTCCAAGTGCTTCAACAGCCTTCTAAAAGGATGCAAAATACTGCCTGTCTGCAAGGGATATAAATCCTTCCATTCCCCACTATCCTGTCAGAGCTGAAGAAGCTTCTTGGATGAGAAGCGAAACATCTTCAAAGGGGAAAAAAACAACAAGAAATCCAGTTGCCTTCTGAAAAAGCACCTTTGGGACAATGGTACACTAGGTTCCATAACAAAAAATCTTGGGCAGCATTCAGAACATCATCATGTAAACAACATTTCTATCCTTCAATTATAAATGGCCTCCTGCTTGGATCTACACTTGTACTACTCCAATATATTATGGCATCTTTGATAGAAATTTTATTTTAAGTTATAGTTTAACGTAAATTTTAAACCTTTATTCCACGGATTCTCCCATTGTTCAAGCATTACATTGTATCCAAAGTTGCTTGCCCACTGAATCATACAATTATTTATTTGTTCATTTTCCAGATTCAATAACATTTTATAGACTTCAGCAGTATGCTTATCACTACCACATCATAGGATTTCCAATTCATTTTTTTTTTTGACAGAGTTAAACCCATAATTTTTTTCAGTTAGTTTAAATCTTTCTTTCAATTCTAGATATGTATACCAATGGCAAATTGTAGCTTCTCCTTAGATTTGAGGGTAGGGTCAACCAAGTTGAAAGGTATTATTTTACTATAAGTTTTCCAGTTTGGCCTCATCACGGCTTCTTTTCTTTATAAAAGCTTCTTGTGGGGAAATCCAAGGAGACACCTTCATGGAAAACCTTGTTTCATATTTATTGCAAATTCTCAAAATGGAACATCTGACAAAATGGTTGTTGAAATCAACATTTACTTTAACTTTATCATACCATAGGTAACCGTTCCATCCAAATCTGAATTCATGACCTTACAAGTACAGTAATCTTTGATATACATAAAGACCAACACCATCTAAAGAAGTGCCGGTAATAATTTCTCATTGTTGAATATAAAATACCAACAACAACAACAACAACAACAACAATAAAGTCTGAATAGTAGACTTTGCAGTACTTGGAGACGGCAGAATAAAATAGAAAAACATTGGAGAAAATTACAAGTTCTTCAATTAGAACAAACAACTACTGTAGCAAACAAAAGCAAAGATAGTGCCAAGAGTAACAAGCTCCTTAGGTACAATCCCAAAACTACTGAAGCATCATCGGCTTTGACGAAATCCCCACCAGTCAATTGCAAAGGCAGCTTTACTTGGAAAAGCTTACATCCTGAGATGATCACTTCTAAGACCATGAACATCTGCCTATTCCATGTCATTGGGAAGTACTCAATAGGTGGATAAAAACGTCAAATCCAGTCTGAACATCAAGTGGCTGTGTGACCAACCATAATTTAAAACAGACATTTCTAAAGGACCATGATTTGAACTGCATGCCACATTTTATTGTTCCATAGGATGCTATATTCCCATGCTCTCATAGTTTTCCGAACTCTGCATGCTAGTGTGTGATCCGTCTGAGACAGCAATAGATAGAAGAAATCTGGTGAGACTTTTTCAGTCTCCCCAATTTCATTACAAAGGCTTTGTTGAGCCACAACTCACTTGTGTCTTAGAGCCTTTCCACATCATTAGGTATTTTAGATGCTATTAATATCTTGATTCCCCTCTTTTGTTAGTTTAAATGTTGACATGGATTTATCCCATACTGTTTGTCCCAGAGACTTTGGAGTACAATTAAGTGTTGGAATTGCAGGGTAATTGCTTTATTTATTTATTATTTTTTTTCATGAAAAGGTCTTTGATTTATTATATGCACAGTGAGGGATGGAAGCCTTAGGTCAACAACAGTTAGAGATTAGCTCCAGTGGTCTTCTCATCCCCAGCTATCATTCCCCCAGGAAGCTGATTTAGCTGAAGCAAGAATGATGTCACTCAAGCTTTGTCCATATCATGCTGGTTCAGGTTGCCACCTCTCTGCAGAATGAATATGAGTGACTGTAGGGCACTTTAGAATCCTTTCCTCCCTGGGAAAGCAGGAAAGAGATTGTGGAATTGATGGAGTTGCCAGAAGAAATTTGCTCAGAAGAAAGAGTCCATTTCAGAATTCTCAGGAGGAACAACAAAGGCTTGGCAGAGATAAATCAAATGGTTACCGGTGAGAGGATGGGAGGGGAAAAGGAAGAGACAGAGTCTAATGGGCCTTTGGGGGACTGTCTATATTGCAATTAGGGTCCTGGTTAATGAGTTTCTAAGTGTCTTTTTCAGAGTAATTAGAGGCGTAAATAAACATTTACCACTTAATGGGAGGAGGAGGAGGAGGAGGAGGAGGAGGAGGAGGAGGAGGAGGAGGAGGAGGAGGAGGAGGAGGAGGAGGAG